>JAATLQ010034549.1:10179-23387 GCA_013421005.1 Heliconius erato x Heliconius himera
TGACTGTGGCTTATCATACATCGGTCAAACAAAGAGAAGCATCGGTGTTAGGGTGAAAGAACACATTTCTGATATCAAGAATGGGCATGTATCGAAGTCAGCTGTGTGTGAGCATACTGTGGATAAACCCAGCCACTACATTAGGTTTGATAAACCCCAAATCCTCGCTAAGGAAAACAGATACATTCCTAGAATGATCCGCGAGGCTATTGAAATACAAAAACATCCTAATTTCAATATACATAAGTAAACATTATTTTTTTCCTTAGCTTTATACAGAGGTATCCAGCATCCCGCATATAGCAGATGATGCAGAGAGAATGTAGTGTACATTGTTTTCCCCACTTTCCGTGCAATTTTCGAGACAATAATTGTTGAGTTGCGGAACTCAACGCCACGCTTTGCCTTGTTACCAAAGCAAAAAAATGAAAATATTAAATCAAATCAGAGCATGGTAGGCAAGCAATGCAGAGTTGTGGGAATGTAATATAGCAAAGTAGAGGGAACCTAGTATTAAAACACTCCGTTCCACATCTTCCGCCGAATTCTGAAAGCATTGGGTGTTGAGTGACGGAACTCAATTTCACGCTTTGCCTTGGTTGCTGTTTTGCTATACTTCATTAACTCGAGTGGGAATCGAACCAACAACCAGTGGCGTTTACAGTCACACACGTATGCCCTTGTGCCACGACTGGTTTTCATTCAAATTTTATTTACACAAATCCATGATATACAAATCAACCTAAATAAAAAATTAAACCTAAGCCTAGGCGATAAATCACCGAGTCGAACTATATAGCATTTCAATACACACGAGTACATTGGTCGACCGCAACCACTTTGCCCCTATATATTATTGAAGGTATTTTGCTAAGTTTATAACATTAAAGAGAAATAGAAAGCGAATATTAACAGATTCAGTTATTGTAACCAGTATCATTGAGCAGCAGGAGCTATTCGAAACTAGCTACTAAAATAGATATAATTTTTGGGATTTTTTTTTCATCTAATATAATATTTGTGAATTATCTTAATTATTTAGGCCAGGCAATAATTTTAGGCCAGTCGTAGCGCAGTGGCAAGAGTGTGACTGTAAATACGACAGGTTGTGTGTTCGATTCTCACTTGAGGAAATTAAACATTTTCATCTTCACGATCTGGTAACGAGGCAAAGCGCGGCGTTGAGTTCCACCGAGTGGTGGAACACGCATTGCCTCCAGAATTCGGTGAACAATGGGCATTTTCAAAAACTTACTTATGTCTATTAAATATTTAAATCGTACTAAATTTTCTATAATCAGTTTCTATTTATTTTCAAAACTATAGAACTAAGGTTGTCAAAGTGCCGTTGTTACTTTCAATATGCGGCAATTCTGATCGAGTCATAGAGATTACTCTACGTTTAACAAATTTGAAACGTGAATGGGATCAATGCAACTCAATCGGTATCGTGTTTCGGCGTCAACGAATCAATTCAACCGCATTTCATTGAATTACAACACTTGATGCTAACAAATGATATGAAACAAAAGATTTACTTGTTCTCTTGTTGGTGGTTTATTTATGTAGTAGTATTTTTTTAAAAAAAAAGTGTCTTTGAGGCCATCGTGGCTCAGGGGTACAAAAGTGTGAATATATCGCCTCGGTTGTGGCTTCGATCACCACTCAGGGGAATGAATTATTATTTATTAATATTTTCATATTTTCGCTCTGGCACCAAAGAAAAAGCTCGCCATATAGTTTCACCGCCTAATACGTAATGTCTAGAAATATTCGGCGGAAAGTGGATGGAGTGTCAAAATACTCCTCTCTATTTAGGTTCACTCTACCTTGGTTTTCCGTTTTCGTTGTGTGTGTAAATAAATGTCATAGTTAAATATTGTAAAGATTAGCTTCACGCTGTATCCCGCACACAGCAGGGTAGGCAGAGGCAACACACTTCGTTTCCCACTTTCTGCCGAATTCTGGAGGCATTGCGTCTTAAGTGGCAGAACTCAACGCCGCGCTTTCCCTCGACACCAGAGCGAAGAAATGGAAATATAAATTTAAGTAAATATTTCATCTCGAGTAGGGATCGAACTCACAACCAGTCGGTTTTACAGTCACAATATATTTTTTTTTAATCTAAAAACTTTTCAAAAAAACTATACATTTTTTAAACTACAGAGGGAAGAAAATAGTATGACATTTAAGGTAAAAATATAATCTCCGGAAGCGCTTCAATATGCAGTTTCCGCTGCTAGATTTTTAACTGAATTTTGTAATAACGCTTACGACAAAATTCCTTTCACTACCAAACGAACGTTACTTCTTTATAAATGGCCAAGCAGAGTTTGCTAAAATTTAAAAAAAAACATCTTGCTATAGCTTTTTCTGTAAGTGAGTTATATTTCAGAATGCATGCATGAATGTTAAATGATAAAAAATTATTTTGTGTATATTGCCATTTCTTTTCTTTTTATGAACATATAATGTATTGTAATCTTATTTATTTTAAGCTTTACGCTGTATCTCCCATGCAGCAGGGTAGGGGGGAATCTTGGGAACCTAATGTTAAGACACTTCTTCACTTTCTGCTGAATTCTGTAGGCATTGCATGTTGGGAGTAACTCAAAGTCAATATATATTTAAAAACAATTATATTTTTTAAGTATTATTCGTGGTTGCTCATATGGTCTCTAAATAAATAAAAAGTAGAAAATTAATCTATTTATTACGCTTTCTCTGCTTACAGAAAATTTACATTTTTAATATGAATTACTGTTAAATAATACAGTGTATACTGCACCACATTCAATTCGTTTATAAAACCGACTTGTGCTTTAGTTTACATGCAAAAACGTAACTGACTCTACATTCAAAGCAACGGGAGCTTGAATAAACGTCTACAACGTTTCGTAGCTGCCGTAGCCCGTAGGCGATGTTCATATTGAGATTTCAAGCTAATATTATAATTTTTTTGAATATGTATGCACTTCACATATTCTAAGGATAAATCATCTGTGAATGAAAACAGATTTACTTGTTTATTTCATTTTGCTCTTATATCGTTATAAAGTTTGAAGTCACATCTAGCAGAACCTTTAAACCCTATTCAAAACGAACGAACTCTATTCAAAACTAGGAATTGAAAGTAGAGTAAAGAAATTATCCACTGTTGTGTATAACGTTAGTAATGATTCATAATCAGAACTTTAAATCCATTAGGGTGAGCTCGGGAACCAGCGCAGCTAAATTTCTTTGCACGTTCGGAACTCAGAAAGTCGTTTCACAAAGTAATTGCTTATGAGTGGAAGCGGATAAACGAAACGAGCTCCACTCCAGCGGGGCTCGTAAAATGGACTCGGGGGCTTGCATTTAATTAATACGACCGCCACTACGTGAGAGCCACATCGTCTGAAATGGAATCATTCCTTTTGACCGCAAAACTGACTTTTCATGCCGAAAACTCGGTACTCCCCCGTTGGTGTTTCACGGCCTGAAATAAAATTGCTGAAATAAATTCCCTGATTTCTCTTTGACATGGACTCGTGAGGTCATTCTCGCGTTATCTTTTTTATTTTTATAGACAATGTGTGTGTGTATAGAGAGTTTGTGGAAATAAAATTAAATTTTACGTTTATTATTGTATTGCGTCATATTTTTTTATTATTATTTTTTATTATAAATATTTGAAGGAGTATTTTCAGAATGAATCCAATCAAATTGCTACTTCGCAAAACGATTTTTTTTTCTAAATGAAGATTGTTAAAATATTGCTAATTCTGCTGAGGCCAGTCGTGGCGCAAAGACACAAAGTGTGACTGGAAAACCGACTGGTTGTGGGTTCGATCCCCACTCGAGGAGATGAAATGTTTACTTAAATTTATATTTTCATTTCTTCACTCTGGTGTCGAGCGTATACTGACTGATCTCTTCTTCATATAAGTAATTCTTCAATCAATAAAATCTTTACCAGGAAATGTTTACCCTAATAAACTATTGGGCTTGTTTATTTTCTTTTTAGTTTTATGCAGTCGGGGTTTTTGTTTTTATAAATATTTTTTTATTCACATACCTTTATACACTTTTTTTTTAATAATCAATTAATACTATAAAAGCATGTTTATCCATAATGTTATTAAAATAAATGTAAATTTATAATAATATATCTAATTCCAATGCTGTACACTCTTAGTAAAACAAACTCTGCAATCAAAGCTGAAACAAAAAAGTGCAAGCGTTCGTAGTAATTACATGAAGGAACTTCCATAGTAACTAATAGTGTAGCCAGTGTACAATAGAAAAAGTTGAGGCCAATAGTCTTTAATTTAAGGTAGAACAAAGGACAACAGCAATGGGAGACGAGAACGCGATTACACAATTTTGTGTAGTCTCTTAATATTAACGAGAGTTGCTAAAAACGTAGCTATACTAACTTCGGTTTAACGAATTTTATTTCATTTTTACATTTTATAGAGATATTAGTTGGTTAGAGCGCTTGGTTCCCAAGATGGTATGGGTTCAAATCCTGCTGCGTTCGAATGTTTTCTAAAAAGTATTTTTTTTATACTTACGCAACGCGGACGAAACCTTGCCCTTCCTAGGTGAGTTAAGAATAATGTTATCTACGTTATTGTTTTCTTATGATTGTATAAAACTTTTCTTTTCTTTTTCTTCTTGACATTAATCCCGGCGTTTGCGTGAGTCAGCCTTCCTGCTCAACTTACTCCACTCTGCACGATCTTTAGCGTCCTCGGTGATTAGACCATTGGCTCTCATGTCCATTGGCTCTCCGCTTCCTTGGGCATCCGAGAAGTCTCACTCCAGGGACTGATATAGTAAGGCACTTACATCCGACATAGTTCTTAGGCCACCAGGTAACGTAGCCAAACCATCTCAGGCAACGCTCTTGGAGCTTATCCACTACGTTACGGATTCCAAGACTACCTCGAATGAATGTCTTTCGTATGAGGTCAGATCGCGTTACGCCGCACATCCACCTCAACATCTTCATTTCCGTGACGTGAAGCTCCAGAGTGTGCCGAGATAGTGCTGGCCAGCATTCACTGCCGTATAAGAGAACCGACCTTATATATTGATATATATAAGGCCGGTTCTTTTATATGTGACCCTTGAGTTTAGGCGGTATCCTGCGATCACAGACCACACTAGTGACCTCCCGCTATTTGGCTCAGGCAGCTCTTATTCGGCTATAGATATCGTCATCAATGCCTCTAGACTCGTGCATTACGGATACAAGGTACTTAAACTTTTCCGACTTAACGGTTGGTTCTGGACCTATATGGATAGTGCTCGAGTCCGGGCTCCCGCAGGCCATATACTCGGTCTTTGACACATTTAGATTAAGACCACCATTCTCAAACGTACAACGTTCCAGAGGTTCACTTTACGCTCCAGCATCAGTCGGTTCTCATTAATGAGTGCTATGTCATTGGCATACATTATCACCCATAGAGGCTGGTCTAGGCTGCGAGCTGAGACAGTATCGAGCACCACATTGAATAAGAACGGACTAACGGCTCTTAGCTCTGGTGAACTCCAAATGAAATCTGAAAGAGTTTAGTGTCGCCGACAGTAATACTAACCATAGAAGCGGAATCGTGGTACATGTTTCTGATAATCTCTATATAGACCTCAGAGTTCCCCTTGGATCACAATGCCCACTAGATACACTGATGAGGCACACAGTCAAAAGCCTTGTGCAGATCTAAATAGGCCAGAGTTCTCCCTTTTCCCTGTATGCTTCCATCAAAGTTTTGAGGGCGAAAATGGCGCCGATAGTGCGCGATTCTGGCTGAAATCCATATCCTAATCCATATGGAGATATTATGGAATCTAATTTATTGCCAATTTGAAGTAGCATCAAAATGTATTAATCAAATAATATTTACACTAAAGTACACAATCAAAGAAAGGCTATTCCATATAAACAATATATGGACATGTATATAATATACATTATAACTATTCCTTTTAAGCTTATTATACGTAATATTTTTTGTAACTGAGGCCTGTCGTGGCGCAAGAGCACAAGCGTGTGACTATAGACGAAGGTTCGATTCCCACTCGAGGAAATGATATTTAATATTTTCACGTGTCTAGTGTCGAAGCAAAGCGCGGTGTTGACTTTCAATACTGAACACGTAATACCTCCAGAATTCCGCGGAAAGTGGAGAGCGGTCTTAACACTAGGCTCCCTCTGCCTACCCTGCTACACGTGAGATACAGCGTGAAACTAAAAAAAATGTTATAATATTAAATAAATATATATATTTACAGCTCCAAGCAATTCAACTTATTTATTATAGCGTTCTTCGGTATGCAAATTATGAATTCATTAAATAATTGTACGTCCGTTCTGAGCTTTCCTTTTTTCCCCTTGTTAAGAGTCTCTTGTCCGAAGCACAAAGACGCTTAGACATACTAATAAAACTGACTAGCTCGTATTTATATTGTTCGTGTCTAAATAATCAAATGGCCTGGTCTCGTTTATTAAATTAGCTTTTATTAGATCTATTCTAATAATGGTTCACACTTATTAATATTGTCAAAAACCCTGTGAGGAAAATGGTTTTTACTAATACAATTAAATTTATCGCACAACTTTATAATAAATAATAAATTATTATTTAATTGAGGCCAGTCGTGGCGCAGGGGCCCAAAGTATCTCTGTAAACGCGACTGGTTGTAGGTTGGATACCTATTCGTGGAAATGAAATATTTATTTAAATTTATGTTTTCATTCCTTTACTCTAGTGTCCGAGGCAGAGCGCGGCGTTTAGTTCCACTCAATACACAATGTCTCCAGAATTCGGCGGTAAGGGCGGAACGGAATGTCTTAACACTAGGTTCCCTCTGCCTACCGTGCTCCGTGCGGGGATACACAATGCTGATTTTATTTATTATCTATCTACCTATAATAAAATTGTAACGGCGTTCGGCGTTTGTACATGGAAGGTATATAAAAAAAATGTGTTTGCCTGTGTCTGTGCGTTTGTTATCGCTAATCTCAAAATTGGCTAAATTTATTTAAATATGGTTATCACTATTGTATTTTGGCAAGCTTTCGTTAACATATAAAGTTTGTTTTATTACAATAGGTTCATAAATAAATAAATGACGCAAATTTAAAGTACTTAGTTCGATAAATCTGCTAATTGCTGTAACAGTTACCACTGTTTTACTGGTTTGCCTGAATCTTTAGCTTTCAATAGGTAGTAATATTATAAATATAACATTTTAACTTCTCAATTGTTTGCTTAAAAGAAAGCCTTTAATTGACTTCTTGTATACAAATAAAATGAAAAAGATCTACTGATCAAATCAAATCAGCTTCACGCTGTATTCCGCACACAGCAGGGTAGGCAGAGGGAACGTAGTGATAAGATACTCCGTTGCCCACTTTCCGCCAAATTCCGACACAACCTTCGCATTTCAGTCGTACCCTTGTGCCCCTGGGCCACGACAGCCTCAAGAGGATCTACTATTTCTTATCTTATCGGCTTCACGCTGTATCCCGCACACAGCAGGGTAGGCAGAGGGAACCTAGTGTTAAGACACTCCGTTCCCCACTTTCTGCCGAATTCTGGAGACATTGCGTGTTGAGTGGCAGAACTCAACGCCGCGCTTAACCTCGCCACCAGAGCGAAGAAAATGCAAATATAAATTTAAGTAAATATTTCATCTCCTGGAGTGGGGATCGAACCCACAACCAGTCGGTTTTACAGTCACAGTTTGTGCCGCTGCGCCACGGCTGGCCTCACTACTATTTCATAGTTATTATCTTGCATGTTTCTACTAGTGTATATGTATATATGTATCATTTGCATTTATTTCTTCATTGCTGAAGACCGTACTAGTTTTGGTAGGTCCTAGTGGAGGAGCTGACGAGGTGATTCCATACCTCCCTATTATCAACTTTCTTGAACGCGCTTATAATGGGGAGTTCAGTAATTTCTTTTAACGACGTCACCACCATTGGCAAGGCAGGCCTTCTACCGTCTACCGAATTTAAAAAAAATGATTACAATTTGAAAAGCTCATATCTTTTGATTACGTTGATTTTGAAGATTGATTTTTTTTGTGCTCCAAAGGACCGCTGATCTGGATATTTGATATTAAATTCATCTTTATACCTCTACGCGATCCCGAGATAAATGGATATGACAGACGGACATACGAACACCATAATGATCCTATAAGGGTTCTGTTTTTACGTTTTGAGGTGCAGAACCCTAAAAACGAAATAATATACTTTCCAAAACGCAAATAAAGCCAAAAGCACAGCCGCGCCGCGTATCGTCATACATATATCCCGTGACGGCGTGCATTTATCGTCACGCAGGTGCCCTCCATCGCTATACATCAACACAGCATTGCCTTAGTTTTGCTTTTCATTTGTCACCTTTAAAGTATTTAGCTCATATAAGTAAATTGCAACGCGGTAGCAATGTTATATGACTGTTTTATATTAAGTTGTTAATTCAAAGGTAACTTTGGCGACAGTTTTGAAGTTATTCTGGTTATCTGTTCATTTGTACACTCTAATCTCAGAAACAAAGTTTTGATTATTGTATTTTGGTAAGCTTTCCTTAATATTTAGTGTTTATTTTAAGTCAATCGGTTCATAAATAAAAAAGTTATATCAATATAACATATTTAGTTCCATAAAACAACTATTTTGTACATTGGCTGAATCTATATATAATATTGATATTGTCTTCAAAATAATAATGTTATTAGGACACGAAAGTAATTCAGATTAGCAAATAAATAATTGTATAGTTTGAGGCCAGTCGTGGCGTAGTGGCACAAAATGTGACTGTAAAACCGACTGAAATATTTATTTAAAATTTATATTTCCATTTCTTCGCTCTGGTGTCGAGGCAAAGCGCGGCGTTGAGTCCTGCCACTCAACACGTAATGCCTCCAGAATTCAGTAGAAAGTGGTGAACGGAGTGTCTTAACACTAGGTTCCCTCTGCCTACCCTGCTGTTTGCGGGATGTATAGTTCAAGCTGGCCAAGTCGAGCGTCGGTAGTTTCTTTGTAAAGTTGCATTATACTTTAGACACCAGACAAGATGAATATAAATTTTAATATATATATTATTATATGATATTGGTTTATACACTGATATACGAGTGTTGTTTATTTTAATTTTAGTATTATTTTCAACAATGAAGCAATCTATTTTTATATAATATAAAATAGAAAGTCAGTATTGTAATTTACCTGAGACGTAATTGCTAATAAGAGCAGAGATTACATTTGAGAGACGTTTATTTTAAAATACTTATGACCTCGAAGAGATTAAAGATTTTAATTTCGGCGTGATACATACGATATAATAAGCAAACGTTGTCCCTTGATTTGAAGATTATTCTATAATATCTATTCTCTATAATTTTCATTATTAATATAATAATAAAAATAAATGACATAATGTAAAATATTCTTTACACCTACAGAGGACGCAGCAAAGAAACAAACAAGTTTTCAATAAACCTAGACTAGAGAGGTAGAGGCGCTCGTTTGCTCCGCGCTCGCGCTCGTAACAATGTCACATCTTTAAGAACTATATGACATATAAGTTTACAAGAATTGCTGCGAACTGGGAGAAATGTATTTTCAGGACTTCTTGACAGTTGTGATACTGCACTATGTTTGGACAAAGATATTGCTTGCAGTGAGAGTATTAATTTAATTTAAAAAAGGAAAAACTATAGTGACAGTCAAACTCAAATAAATATTTTTTTTGCTTTACAATGTATACCGTTTAAAATATTAAGACACTTTCGTTTCCTACTTTCTGCAAAATTTTGAAGGCATTAGGTGTTGAGTGGCGTAGCTCGCAGTAGCTATCGCTGTGCCTTGGCTCGTTACCAGCAGGAAGAAATTAATATATTAAATTTTTGATTCTTTCGAGTGGGAATCGGATCCGCCACTGCCGCGTTTACAATCTCACGCTTGTGCCCTTGTGCCACAATTGCCTTGGAATAATTTAACAAAGAGGAATAATTTTATTCAAAATAAGAAATTTATTGTCCGTCAAACAATTTACCACCATTTTACTAAAGTTACTGCCTCAGACCTGAAAAGAACCGGCGCATGAAACCCATCGGGACTTTTTTTATGTCAATAATTTATAGATTAATTTTATTTTTTTAACTTATTTAATGTGCTATTCCACACTCAGGAAAGAAAAATATTTTTTTAGGAAAAAAATAAACTTAGCATTTGGGCGGTTTATAAGAGGCGCGGGCACAAATACCTCTACGTTCAAATTTTTATCTGTTTTCTAAAAAAATATCTTTTATTTACATACGCGATTATAGTACGTTCTTAATTCACTAGAATGATTATTTATATTGACATCGATGTTATGTTCGTGTATTAGAAAATGCGATAATAGCTACCCAGTAGCTATGCAATATTTGAAAATAAAAGACTATATAATAATATAATCTCTACCTAGATCAACGCAGACAAAAGTTTATGCTTACCCACAAAATTCCCGTAAAGTTGTGTTTAGTTCTTTATCTAAGCCAAAAACCTTAACAAAATGATATGTTAAAACATTATGTTTCGTTTACTATATATTTCGTTAAACATATATTTCATCTTGTATAAACAAATAAATTATATCAAATAATGTAGGTTAATTTTAATTTTTATATAGGTTACAAATATGATGAATTCACTTTCAATGAATAACTTCATCGGTATCCCGCTGATAGCTAGCATAATTTTATAAATATGTACAAGATTCAAATGATACATATATTAAATAAACTAGAAAATTTATAATATTGTATCTAAAATTTATTCTTTAAGAATCTTAAAATTCCATCCCATGTTTTGTTTTTTTCGTTTTACAGTTCTTTCGTTTTCCTGTACCTTTTTGCAAGTATTATGCTTTTTACGAAAACTAGGTCGAAATATATATTTTTCTGGCACGATAAATTGAATTATGCTCAGCATACTTATAAATTGCTTGCAAGAAATAAGAAGATAAAAATTATATTTTACGATCAGCACAAGGATAATGTTATCCTAGTCGGCTCAAGAGCGCCACGTGCTTAAAAATATATTTAAAAAAATATATATGTATTTAAATTGATTATACTATTATCAGAAGAGACCATAATACCTTGACAATAGGTCCTCTCTTTTTCTCTTTGAATCACAACCTGAAGGTTATTTCACGCTGTATCACGCACATCGCAGGATAGACAGAGATAACCTGGGAACCTAGCATTAAGATAATCTGTCCCCATTAAGTCACTTCCGTTCTCCACTGTCCACCGAATTCTGTAGGCAATGCGTGTTGAATGGCGGAAATCAACGCGGAGCCTTCCCTCGTGATTGAGAAAGAAGAAATGAAAGTATTAAATAATTATTTTCTTCGAGTGGGAGTTTAATCCACAAACAATCACGGTTGCAGCCGCAAGCTTATGCCCCTGCGCCACGACTGGTCTCAATATAGAACTATAGGCTTAGTAATCTTATCATGAAGTAATATTTACATAGTAAGGACCATGTTAAACCTCTACAAAAACACAAACAAAACATAATAAAATTAAAAATTACAAACCAAATTTCACTCTCCCCTTTCATAGAACCCAAACTTAAAATGAATCCTAAATGGCGTTGGTAAACTGAAATATATCGAGAGGAAAATTGGGAGTAGAACTCATATATCTTACTCCTTGTAAGGGATCCACCGCCCCCGGACACTTGCTACGACAAATAGAACCCTTGAACTTGGAACTCTGGTATAATATATTATTATAATTGATATGGAATTTTAGATCAAGCCTAAATATATCGAGTATTATTAGTAATAAATGTATTATAGAGGCCGGTTGTGGCGCAGCGGCAGGAGTTGTGACTGCAAACCGACTGGTTGTGGGTTCGATCCCCACTCGAGGGGATGAAATATTTACTTAAATTTATATTTCCATTTCTTCGCTCTGGTGTCGAGGTTAAGCGCGGCGTTGAGTTCTGCCACTCAGCACGCAATGCCTCCAGAATTCGGCAGAAAGTGGGGAACGGAGTGTCTTAACACTACCCTGCTGTGTGCGGGATACAGCGTGAAGCTAATTTAATTTAATTTAATTTAATTTTAATTATTGAATCAGTGAACTGGCGACTTTGTGATATCGATTTAATTAAAACTAATTTTGCTACATTAGCGGTGTTTTACTCAATTAATAATAATATAGGCAGAAAAAAAAATTCTAAGAATTTAAGTGCTTCATTTATTCTTCATTCATTTTATTTATTTAGCGGTAAGGCGTATCTGCATTTATTAGGCATAACGTATTAAACAAGTGAGAAATTCAAAGAACTTAATAAAAGAAAATCGCATAATGAAATTATGCACTATTAAATAAACACGCAAAATAATTAGATATATCAAACAAATTCCTGGTAATACGATTTTACACTTTTTAGGTAACTCTAATGATTTTTTAAAATAAATACTACCCACCCATAATCTCTGCTTTTTTGAAAAAATATCGCTTTCAAAGAAAATATATGTAAGATCTGTAAAATAATTCTAATTACAAACTCTACATTTTATTTTAAAGAGTTACAGTATATTTATAACCTTCTTAATTGTTACTGTAAAAGTGTCTATCAGAGAGAAAAAAAAATAAAACTGGAAAGAGTTAAAAAAAACTGTAAAACCTGTTATATCAGATTTTCAATTCAAATTTTTCTACGATAAAATCCCGAATTCTTTTGAATTACTGCTGAAATTTGCAGGAACTTTAATTACTAACAACTTTTATTTTAAAAAATATAAAAAATAGTTTGACCCAATCATGCCTGTTTCTTATTTCAATGCAATTAATTGGAATACGTTCAGGTTAAGAATTAGTTGTCTTTTTATCTATGATTACAAGATTGAGCTATATATTTGTAGAACAAAGCATTTTCATATAATAACATTGTTACTTAATTAGGACAAGTAATAAAATATTGTAATCGTTTTGATCTACTTTACTACATTGTAACTGATATCCCAAACACCTTTTAAAATATTATTTAATATTTAATGCCTTGGCTCGTGATGTGTCTAGTGGTTAGAACTCTTTATAGTTGTGATCGTGAAGAACCCAAAATCTTTTAGAGATTCAGAGGAAACAGTGTTAAGAATTTCATATTATGCCATTAGAAGGTATCAGATCGGAAGAGC
>JAATLQ010034550.1:0-23390 GCA_013421005.1 Heliconius erato x Heliconius himera
CTGCTCCAGCCCAATGTAATTACAAATAGGTGTTAACCACATTTATAATTACGATAATAATCGATTAACTAAATAATCAATTATCCGAATAGTCGAGGTTAGTCAGTGGCAGAGCACGAGTAGTGCTCCGAGCCACACCAGAGCCAAGACTGCCCGTACAATATCCGTGCGGTCTTTTATACGATCGCTAATAAATAAGTTGTAGGGTAGAATGAATAAGAATCGTGTTGCCAACAATTGTTAGTTTTATTTAAACGGGTCTAAAATAAAAAAACTTTGTCAATATAAAGTATTGCATCCGTCAATATTGTTACAAAATGAGTTATTGAAATTGGATAAACTTTAGCTTATTTATGGATATTGTCTATTAGATCACGTATGTTGTTGAAATTCAGAAAAAAAAGTGTTTAGAACAAGCGGGCGAAGCCGCGAACGGGTCGCTAGTAATTTACATTTTCTTGTTTCTCTAGAGCTCCGAACCGTACTTCCCATTCCTCGGTGCGCACGCGCCTCCCAACGGCTACCGGGCGGAGGGCGACGAGGACGGCACGGTGCGCTGCTGCTGCGTCTGCTACACCTTCCTCCGCCAGCAGTGGGAGCAGTACGACAGGGAGAATAAACCACACAACCAGAGGTTCTATTGGATGAAACGACTCGATGGGAAGCCGTTCATTGGTGAGTCTTTTATGATATATTGTATGTTGTCTTTTCAATTGTTTTAAACAGGAGAAAGGTAACTTTACTTTTCTCCTAATATATACATATTCACGTAATATGACTGCGAATACTTTTCGCATTTTTTTAATTATTTTCCCACACAAACTAAGTAAGTAAAAACACTAAGGTCTTCGTTTCTCAATGATGATAAACAATTATCGATTTTTAATAGTCTGATGGATTTAATTATGTTAAAATTTAATGTAATTTTATTTCTTTGAACTTTGGCTTGGAGAATAGTTTCATTAAAAAATAATGATATTAACTCCCACTTAGTTAAGAGCACTTCTAATACTCTTAAATTAATTCAAAGTCTTTAATTTTTAATGTTACTTAAGTATTTAATTGCGATATTGTATTAATGATTATGAATAATAAAATAATAAAATTAATTAATATCCAACAAAACAATCTATTCTAATGTAATATTCAAAAAGCGACTAATTAAGTATTTTCGTACACTAATTAGAGTTAGATGTAGGTATACTACATAATGTCGGTCGAGATCGAGATCTCATTAACTTTTGATTTGGAACGAAATGTATTATTCATGTAAATGGTAAAGGATTAATTTATTACGTTATAAAAGAGCTATAATATAGATGTAGCAATACACAGCGGCACAACGACTGACCGTTGATGCGACAATTGTGAGTTCGATTCCCACTCAGGGGTGTATATTTATTTTCATTTCTCTGTTTAATTTCGCCATTTTACACGTAATATTTCGGGTGTATGTTTTACACGTCATGAACGGACTGTCTTATCAGTAGGGTTAGGTCTGCCCACCCTTCTGTATGCGGGATACAGCGTGAAGCAAAACATATTGCTTTTATCTTTACGTCTCTATTGATTTATTATTAAAGTATGCAGAAACGATACAATAATAAGTCACCATGTTCTACACGGTTGAATGCCTTTATGTGTGAGGCAACACTACTGGAGAAACGAACACATACATAGAAGCAAACTTACGAATAAGATTTGGGCAATATGTAATTGGCGCTACTTGTTAAATACGTACAGTGGTACAGATGATTTCTTAATTATTTTTTTCTTTTTAATATTGGTACTAATAAATGTATGTAAAAATATACCTATACATTTTTTTATGATTTCCTTACACAAGTTAATATTCTTTAAGGAATATTGAAAACTTTTAGTTGATCCTTTGTTTAGAGTCATTAAAAATGTATGTATTGTATGTATGTTTGTACATTAGTTACAGCTCTGACTATGCAACGGCCATTCCGAGAAAACACTCAACGTTTTATGGGATTCGTACAAAACAAAGAAAACAACTAAAGATAACATTTGTTAAAGACATTGCTATGTACGTTTTTATGTACGTACTCGCAGAAATAACACTGTTTTAAGTTCCTTTTTTATATTTTTACTACCTACGAATTCGCCCCCATAGGTAATCAAATCGCTCTCAACTCTGAGATCGATCTTGATATGCTATTTAATTATATATGAATGAAAATGAAAATGCTTAGAGCGATCTATACTAAGTTTCAGTGATACCCCTGACTTTAGGTACATTGTGTTACATCGAAACGGTTAATGTCTTGTAATATATCTATAGAACTCCTCAAATAGATAGACGAACACGAAAATAGTTTTTCAGTTCAAAACATTAGTTTTTTCAAACTTTTCAGTGCTATTATATTAGTATTTAGGAAAGAATATCATGTTAAGACATTCCCGTTGGCGAAACATAACGCCGCGCTGTGGTAAAGATCATTCTCTTGAGTGCTAGTCGAACCCACAATCATCACGTGTGATACCGTCATCGCGTACTTGTTAGAAGAAAATAAAATATACGCATATGTTTACGTCATACCATACTGATAAGTGATATCGCGACACTGTCTGATATTAGATACTGGCAGATGACATTTTAGTGCTCTATTAATAATAAGTGTATTTATTTTAGACATGATTTTTTGTAAAGTTATTTAGTCAAAATAACAATAAAAAACTGTTTTTTTTCCGCATATATCTGAAGAAGAGGATAATACACTGAGTTTCTTACTTTCCGCTCTTATGTATGTTCAGTGGCGAAACTGAACGCCGCGCTTCCTCTATCAGATTAGGGAAATAAGAACAAATTTAATACAAATGTATTTACTTTCATTGGTAATTACGACTAGAACTATAAATAAAAAAGTATTCGGTTTATTAGTAGATTAATAAAAACATTGCTTTAAATTTGTTGAAATCAAATTAATATAAATTAGTTTTTACGTATACAAAAAGACTAGTAATTTATGTTTCTAGAATATATGATTATTACATTTAATAAAAAAAACACTCGATGACCGTTTTGACATTGTAGCAAAATTATCCGTTCTCCATTTTAATAATATTATTATTAATTACTGAAATAACTAATGAGGCCGTCGAAATATTTTTAAATTCCCATCTCTGATATACAAATAATACTCAACAATATTACGAAAATTTGGTTCGTAGGGGACGGAGTGACTTAACATTAGGTTCCATTTGTAAATTCTGCTATATGCGGGATACGAAGTGAAGCTAAAATTAAAAACAAAGCTTTTATGTATTATTATGTATGTTCATGCTATACATATATGTATCAAGAGAACATATGGTGCGATTTTGCCAACGCATCACTGTATCCATTACGATACGCTAAACTATACACAATATATAGTAGGTACCTATGTAGGGGAGACGGGGGTAGCTTAGAACAGGGGCACCTTTGAAAATATGTGTTAACAGAGCTATTTTAAAAAGAAATTTTGGTAGATTTTTTTTGAGTAGTGGCATCACTAATTTGCACACGTGTCACTTGTCACCGCTGATATATGAGAGCCCGTGGTTAAGTTACGAGGAGTGTTTGATTTTGAGTAAAATTTTATGCATTTTTAAATAAACGCGTAAGGATTGCAGGGATCCAATTCAAGGTATATGATTTTATTTTTTCCTCTTTTAGTTAGAATGTTTCATATATCATGCAATAAACTAGTGATTACTACAATTTTAAAATTTTTACTTGAAAAAAAAAACGTTAAGAAATTTTCAAATACCACTGAGGCAGAGAGGCAGTTTCTAATGTAAACTTTATTGATAAAATTACTTAAAAGCCTTTTAATTTCATTGAATTCGATGATAGTTCAAAACTGCCCCATATATGTTCAAAGCTACCCCGGAAGGGGGGCAGCTTTGAACATTTGACTACTGCTACTAAAGTTGATATTGCACCTTTAACTTACATATTCTTCTACATATGATGCTTCGATTTTGTGACACAATAGTTGGACTAAGCATTGTGAAATAGTAAAGTAAAGTTAAAAACTGTAGAATTTTTAGATATGACACAAAGTTTAAAAATCGTTCGAATGTGCCCCCCTCTCCCCTATATATTAAATATGAATAGTTCGTAACGAACGGATTTATTTAAGCTCTATTTTTTGTTAATGATAAAATATTTTTTATTTTTATTTTTATTCTTGTATTGGTATATAAAAGTATATACTTTTGTGTACCAATAGAAGAATAATAATTAGTTTCTGGGGTCGTCTCACTAAACAAATATTTGTATGTGCTTTATTACTGTAATATGCTTTAAATAAAATAAATTTGATTGATAATTAGAACGGAAAATTCACCCGCTGGTTCTTTATTTAGTTTCTGCGCTTTATCTAAACAGGTCAAGGAGCCGTCTTTATATTATTTATAATAGTGTTCGAGTGGGACTTCCATACATTTCATTGATAACCGTAGCGCGTCGTGTCGAATACCACATATTAATTGAAGGCATACTACTTTATATATAATTAAAAAAACACAAAGTTCAATATTCAGACTATTTTTATAAATAATATTTGAATCAATAATAAAATAATCATAATCAGCTTCACGCTGTATCCCGCACACAGCAGGGTAGGCAGAGGGAACCTAGTGTTAAGACACTCCGTTCCCCACTTTCTGCCGAATTCTGGAGTTTTCTAAATGGCAGAACTCAACGCCGTATTTGAATAAATTATTATATTTTCTTTATAAATATTATGTGAATGTGAAAGGATAATGTTATCTTACTTTTACACACAGCCCTTCTAAATAAATTGCCATATTCAGAAATATTGTACATACAAAATGTAAAGCATTGTCTGGATACATAGTTATATATGTATTGATCGCACAGAAAGAAGGATTTATGGCATAAGCCGCGGTAATAAACGTTGTGATAGCAGTGCGCGCAGATAGCGGAGCACGGTCGCCGGGCGCGGCCGATAGGCGTATGTTTACCTCTCCTACTGACAAAGGAAAAAAAAAACCATTTACTTACTATGCTTATTTTATAAGTAAGAATTCAATTACGCCCCTTATACAACAAGACAACAGACAGCTTGGCGTTGTTGTTGTTGTTCCACCATTCAACACACGATGTCACAAAAACTGGATGGAAAACAGTATATTTAATCCTAGTTTTAAACATTGCTATATGCGGAATACAGCATACAGGTATTAATTATTACAATTTTGTTGTGCTGATATAGACCAGCAAAGTGATGCGTCACTCTGTTTTCCCCGTTTCAGTGTGTTAATACTCCATATAGGACGGTCGGTTGGACGCGGCTAATAGCAAATAACAACATTTATTACCCAAATATTTGGCTATCTCAAATGTTTTGGTAACTAGGTGCTCGTATGACTTAAGTATGTATATACTGTAACGTTTTAAACGTGGAGCGTATAATTTAATTTTAACTGGAATTGCGCTAATTTGATAGAGTTTTAATTGAAAATGATCTTTACTTTGTAATTTGCAAGAATTGTGTGTAGCGACGAGACGAGATTTTAGCTTTACGTTATATCCCGCATATAGCAGGATAAGTAGAAGGAACCTAGGAACCTAATGTTAACACACTCCGTTCCCATTTAAATACTTCTAATCCTCAGTTTCTGCTGAATTCTGGAGGCATTGCGTGTTGAGTGGCGGAACTTAACGCTACGTTGCCCTCGATTGTTTGTAATAAAAATATGTTTATAGTTAAAAAATACACTGCTACACTAAATATTACAAGATTTATAGACTATACCCGGAGCTACAAATTATATGAGCCTAATCTCGAATGGTTTGAGAGCAACCTCTGAAAAGTACTAATGGTTGGCAGGTTCTGGTTCCATCATCAGACCAACTCGATGATACTATATTATTTACAACAAGTGTCACGGTGATACAATTATTAAAAGCGGGTTAAATTCTGTTTCGCTGATTCTATTGTATAGTTGCAAATATACCATAGCATGCATGATTTTAGGACTAGTAGTCACGTCTGTCATAGCTTATGTGCAGTTCATTTCCGCTAAGGGGTAAATTATAAATTATGTACAGTCGATCTAAAGCTTACGCTTTAATTATAGTTTCATGGTATTAATTAATTATTAATTGTCTTATCTTAATTAAACGTATTTATTAAAGGGTTTAATTATATTTGTACTATAACTTATAATTGCAAGTTATTATTTTATGATAAAAAACTGGATCTGTTATCTGTTAGGTTGGTTTAGGTTAAAACTATACATAAGCGATATTTTGATATTATTTTAAATTTTGATTGAACCTATAACCGTCTCGTTTACAGTCGGTAATAAAGCATAGGTGGTCCACTTTTACACTGACAGCGTCATATAAATGGCACAGCAATTGCACAGTAGTAGCTCTATGGTGCGTCCAAGAAATGTTAATTTCGATGGAGACATAAATTACACTGGCGCTCATAAATCTTGTTTAATAGTTGGAATTGTGGCGTTCACTGGAACACAGCTAGTAGATATCGAGCTTGCTTCTATTTTTTATTTAGTTTTGATATATTACAGGACAAAACATCGTTCGTTCCGTTGTAGGGCAGTACCGAAAGCGTGTGACGGATTGACTCCAAAACGCGACGGTTGTAGATTCGATTCCTACTCGGAGGAAGATTATTTAATATTTCCATTTCTTCGCTCTGGTAGCAAGGCAAAGTGCGGTATTGAAGTTCGCTAAGTCTCGAAAATTTAGGAAAAATTCTGCCTACGATTGTTGTTTGCGGGATACAGCGTCAATGAAAAAAGATATTTATATTTATTATATAAATTAATTGGACTTAACAAAAGTGGTGTTGCGTATTTAATAAGAATAAATTTGCCGGTATTTCATCATCTACACTTTTCCATTTTTTATTCCTAAACCATCCGAATATTACTGATCATCTTAACAGAGCTCTCAAATAGTAATGTAATTTTTGCCTTTACATCGGTGTGTTCTTCGTTTCGCCCAATTAGACAATTTCCGTATATCGACAATGAAATGACCGTCGTGTTATTTCTCACCTGCTCTACAATGTCCGACATTCGCATTGTACCTAAAGATAAATAGTCAATGGGAATAGGTAACATCTGGCATATCGCCGCTCGTACTTGGTTTATCTAATACAAAAAAATATATAAAGCTATTACAATATTCGTACATCGTTTTTGCGACTATCGCTTCACTCTGTATCCTGCACATGTCATGGTAGGCAGAGGGTACCCGGGAACCTAGTGTTAAGACACACTATTCCCATTAAGACACTTCCGTCCCCCACTTACTGCGGAATTTTGGAGCCCTTGTGTTGACTGGTGAAACTCTAGGGACTTACCAGAGCGAAGAAATGTAAATATTACACATTTCATGTCCTAGTGGGGACCGAACCCACTACCAGTCGCGGATACAGTCGCACTCTTGTGCCCCTGCGCCACGTCTGGCCTAATATGATTATATTTAAATACTTTTTACTCGCTCTGATAAGTTTGGTCGTGTCGCGACTCAACATGCTATGTGTCGACATTAGGTTAGCCCTTGTAGATAATGTATATAAATAAAAAAAAATAATGAAGTACTAAGCATGACCTGAAAATTTTACAACAAATCTTTATAAAAAACCGTTCGTTAACTGATAAGATAAAAGATGGTAATCTATACATTACTAGTATAAATGTATTATTAATTAACGTCAATTTGGTAGCTATTAAGGCGGCCGTCGAACGATCGCCTCGTTACTTGGATGGACTACTTAGTTCTGTTTTGTGGTTCGTTAGGGTTGTTGCCTTGCCTTGTCTCGTATGCTTCTGCTTTCGTCTTTTTTTTCCCTTCACGTTGTATATACTCCGCGTATAGCGTATAGGGTAGGCAGTGGGAACCTAGTAACGATTAGTTAGCTAAAACTTCTTGTTACCCACTTTCCGCTCAGTCCGAGTCAGTGTTTTCTTGTTCCTAGAGCAAGGAATTAATCTATTCCCCCGAGATGGAATAGAACCTTGTGTTTATTGTAAAATCATTTTACAATTCGTGCTTTTGGAAGTTAATATACTGAAATTATAATTAATTTCCGCAGTAGATTATTCCTGAAATATTTAAACATTTTAGTTAAGCCAAATGAAATTTAAATTAGATACAGAGGAAGAAAGGTGGAGAATGCAGCTAAATTTACACGTACAGACACATACTTCTTCATATCTGAATGCTGAATCCTAATCTGAATCAAATATGAGGTAGCAAAGTAAGAAAATATCTTCTGAAATCTATTTTCCCATTTGAAAATATATTTTATGAAATAAATGCTTTATGTGTACGTATATACTTACGTAGTACGTAGTTTCTTTGTCTCTACTGTCTGTGATAATTCATTTTAAAGTGATTATTTTTCACATAAATTCATATTAAATTGAATTCCCTCGTGATGGATATCTTCCTTTTGTTAATGGTGATGCATTATAACGACTTGAAGCTTCTAAGTGAATATATTATTTTTTATATTAGTTTTTAAATTGTTATAAGCTATAGCAGTATTTATAAACGACTGTTCTGCTTGTGAAGGTCAACACTTTATTCCTAAATGTTTTAATTTGTTACTTGAGGGTGTTTATTTTTTCTTTATTTAGTAGACAATACCAGAATTTATAGACCTTAGAGATATCAATAAACATTTAAATGGCATTAAAATGATGCATATTTGCGGTCAAATAATTAAATTGGTGAAAGTGATTATTACAACCATAATAAATAACATAATTACGCATGAGAACGAATTAAGGCGCGGCGTTGAGCTACGCCACACAATACGCAATGCCTTCAGGATTCTGCGGAAAGTTGGGAACGTAAGTGTCTTAACACTAGGGTCCCTTTGCCTACCCTGCTTATAGCAAGCAGTGTGGTATAAAAAAAATAAGAGGTAGAGACTATCGTAGCACCGCAGTATTTGACAAAAAACGCAACGGTTGGATTTCCATTCGGGTAATGAGTTGTTTTCATTTCCTTGCACCTGGAAAAGAGGAGTGTGTGTGCAGGGTACAGAGTGAAGCTGGAAGAAATAATAAGAGAAAGTGAGAGAAATACATATGCTACTGTGTTGCCTTTTAAAATATAAATTGTAACTTTTAATTACTCGTAGGTAGGTACATATTTTGAATTAGTTAATAAGATTTGTATTACAAAAAATTGTATTACACAAAAGTTCAACGAACATAATTATATGTGAATTATAAATTTTTTTTAGCTTCACTCTGTATCCTGCACATACCAGGAAAGGCAGAGATTAAGGCACGTCCGTTTCCCACTTTAATTTAGGCGTTGCATGTTGAGTGGCAGAGCTCATTATCTCGTTATCAGAGCAAGGAAATAAAAATATTCCATTCCCATGTGTGGGAATAGAATCCACAACCGTCGCATTAACAGTAACACGCTTGTGTCCCAGCGCCAACACCGCCTCCTGTATTACAATTGTTGACATCCCTGTTGAGATCCATTTCGGAACACGTAAAGTATCTACTTCTAAAGCAGCCAATAAAATATAGATATTTTGGTAAAGTAAAAAATCTATCGTTTGCATTTAGCACGGATATAGAGAGACATATTTACAAAGATATCTTGATTTTTATAAGCGTTTAGCGACCATTAATTAATACTAGTGTATCAAAAAATGATAATTTTGCACGTGTTTTTGTTCTTGAGAACAATTATATTCAAAATCGGTGGTAAATTCGAGAACGTAGTGTCTTAATTAGTGTTGAGATTCTCTCTGTCTATCCCACCAAGGAATAATCATAGAATTATAACTTGCAGACGATTTTCCATTGCGATACGAAAGCCTCGTAAGTTCAATAAAAATAAAATATAATATTTAAATTCGTGCATCCTTCACATAAAAGATAGACGTTCGAACACAATACATTCAATAAACACGTACACACGTGCACAGTGCTGTGCGCTGTACTATACGGGCGTCGGGGGACGCGTTTTATCTCCCGCCCATACGAAGATCGAACTGTTTCCTTTTATCTTTCCGGTTTAGGGGTGCGTGTATGCGTGTACTTTTTATGATGTTGATTTTTTTTTTGTTTAGCTTCACGCTGTATCACGCATATAGCATCGCGGGCTGAGGAAACTTAGTGTTAAGACTCTCCTTTCCCCATGCAGTGCGGAATTTTCGTGGTATTACATGTTGAGTTGTGGGACTAAACGCCGCGCTTTCTCTTGTTACCAGAGCTAGGAAAATTAATTCAATAATTCTTTTCCCTGAGGGTTTCGAACTCCCAATCGTAGCGCGTACCAGACACACGATGTAACGCTGTTAAAAATATATATTTTTATATATCGTTTTTTTTTTGTGTAAAAGAAATTTGGAATATTTAGCATCTGGTACTTGGATGTGTATGAATGAATGTATTGTGAAAGCATTTTTTTATATGCTCTGTTTGTTCCGTACATAGAAGGAAGGTACAGATGTAGCATTTGGAATTTTGAGTAAGGCGGATTTTTTTTTGTTTTATGTTGTTTGTATTTTAGCCTTTTTTTGTGTGTTGTATTTCATACTAAATAAATAGAAGACATTAATTGAATACTGTTATTACTGAGTATACTTTTGTGTATACATACACAATGTATAAGTAACATAATGTATGATGTATGATTAATGCATAAATATAGATTTTCATGATCAAATATCTTGATCATTTTGATATATTTGTACGTTAATTGCATAAGTTCATCATAAAATAATAATTTCGTTCATTTGTTAATATACACATTCTTATTTATTAAATTGTAATAATTGACAAGTACCGAAATAAAATGAAATTCAGTTGTTAACGTAACAAAAAGTATATTTATTTAAAATTATCTGTTGGAAAGTGAAATATAATTTTACATATTAAAGCGGAGATGTACATTTTTTACCATAGCGTACATACAGTGCAAATATTTAAAATTGTGTTTGTGTCATCATTTACTGTACTTACTTACAAGTTCAATTTAAAATGAATACGAAAGTGATTATTATTTTAATTAGTTCTTACTTAACTTAACTTTAGCCTTTTACGTGACCTTTCTCCAGTGTCTTTGATTGTTTGTTTTCGATGGTCTTCTTCTCTCTCTCTCTCTCTCTCTTACCACTAATTTTGCCATCATAAATCTTTTTTGCCATTCTTTCATCACTCATTTGTTTTACGAGCCCAAACCAGCTGAGCACGTTCTTCTTCATTCTCAGATCTTCGAAGCTTCCAGCTCTTCTGTGTATCTCTTCATTGCGGATTCGATCAGCTAAGCTGACTCCGCATGCCTTACGAAGAGATCGCATCTCTACGGCATTCATCTTTCTTTCATTTTTCTTCTGTAATACCACGTTTCGTTGCCGTATAACAGCGTCGGTAGCAACACTTCGCTGTGTACGGCCAAAGTGCACCTGTGCTGACGTTTCATCGTCTCATCAATGTTGCTAAGGCTTCGTCAACCCTGTTACCGGCAGCAATACGCCTTTCCACACCCATCTCGTATCTTCCATCTCGACTAAACATGCTTCCCAAGTATACTACTTAATTCACTTGTACTAATTAATATCTTACCATTGATACTGATCTTACATTCCGTACTTCTCCATTTCTTTCAAAAACCAGAACCTTTGTCTTATTCAATTAATTAGTTCAATTAAATTAGTTCTTAAGTCAGTTTTATATTTTTTTATTAAAGGAAAGTACTAATCGCGAGATTTATAAGATCTATTAATAGAGAGAGTTATAAGTCGTGGCGCAGGGAAACAAGAGTGCGACTGTAAACGCGACAGTTTGTGGATTTGATTCCCACTGGAGGAAATGAAAATATAATACTCTCATTTCCTCGCTCGGGTTGGAAGCAAAGTGCGGCGTTGAGTTTCGCAACTTACTTATCCTGCTATATACGGGTTACAGCGTAAAGCTATAACAATATATTATTCATAACTATAAATCTTTCTCTTAAATCACACGATACTTCTCTAATCTCTAACAGATATGTTAGAGAAACATGCATACAATCCAGGGCCCAAAATCTAATCGTTAATCAGTGTGAAGCGACTGTTTGAGACTACGAAATAAAGAAATGAGAAGAAAGTGTTGGTTAATAAATACTAAAATTAATCTATCTAAATACTACCATGATACCATATACATAAAATAACATGAGGTAGCATTAGTACTGTTAAGATACTGTATTTCTCTCACTAATATTGATATAAATATACATTTTTACACGGAACCCAGTAATGATTCCTACTATTCGAACTCGCTAGGCAATTTTGTGTAGAGCCGTTTGAGATGTCGTTTCCTACGGAAGTTATCGCCCTATGTCCCACTGTTATTCCTATTCCGTTCACACTCAAATGTAATACGTTTCGTTTTGTATACGTTCATTGTTTTTAGAAGATATATGGACTGCTGTATATTGATATTGTTTATATGTTTTTATTAGCTTCGGGCTGTATCCTTCACAGCAGGATAGGCAAAAGGAACTTTTGAACGTAGTGTTAAGACTTCTCGTCAAGACACTTCTGTTCCCCACTTTACCTAACCACCTACATATATCTATTGTATTTATCTCCTCAATAACAATTGATTTGAGTTGGATAAAACTTGGTCTATACCAGAATTTGAAATATACTTCATTGAAACCATAAAGATTACCTCGATATAACTTTAATTTTTCGAAAAAAATGTGGACAAATACACATACAAAGCTTACTACTTAATTCACTTGTACTAATAGCACTTAAGTTTTCTCTACTTTCCGCTTTTTTCGCTGACATTGCGACAGGTAGCGAAAACTAACACAGGGTTTTCTTTGTATAGGTAGCAGACACTTCGTACATACGCTACGGTACCGCCATGTTTTATATGAATTATAATTTCACTAGATTTTCATAACCATATTTCTTTTATACTCCTTTTGTGGGTTACCCATACACACATGTTTGCACGTTGATAACAAAAGACCTACCGTCCTGAAGTAATCGTCCTCTTTCGGACTTACAATGTGGCTCCTACATAATGCTCTCTTTTAACCTCTCCAATGTTTAGTATTAAATTATATGTGCTTTTCTATCTCATACGTACATGATTTTAAATATGGTTATCCTTATATGAATACTTGAAAGAAATATATTGTAGAGTCCATTACTTATTTTATTCAAAATGTAAACTATATATTTTTTTATTTACTAAAAACTATTCAGACCTTCGTGGCGCAGCGGCACAGCATCTATCTATAAAAGTGACGATTGTGGGTTGGATTCCCATTCGAGTGAATTAATTATTTTCGTGTCGCTCTGGTAAGCGTAGCTGGTAACATTGAATTCCGCTAATCTAAACCCATGGAGAACCTAATATTATGTATCTATCGAGTAATCTTTAAGCGTTTTAAGTAATAGACCCTTAGGTCTATTTAGCAAAAGCATTTTTATGACTATGATTATAGAAAAATATAGATTTATTATAATCAATGAAACATGTGACCATATTTATGACCATACTATTGAAAGTATAGACTGCTTTTACGTTCGTATCAGTACCTACCTACTACCTACATACATTTTGATCGGATCAATTTATTGTATTAAAACGTGACTCCTTGTATTGTTTGATTTGTATACACGTTTCACTGATTGCTCAGCTAAAGTATTGGCCAATGCCACGCGATCGGTATTTAGTTACATTTTGTAACATTGTAGTCGAAATTGTTTTCTAACTAATATAAATGGATAAATTAACGTGTATTTTATTATTTTTATTTTTTTATGAAATTCAATAGGTTCAATTTTTAACATATCAGAATGCTTCTATTTTAAATTCTTTTTTTTTTGGTACGACTTGCTTAATAATAGTAAAGTTACTCATCTTCCTATGTATTGATATATTTTTGTAAGATAAACTCTATGCCCCTAGTTGGTCTACGTGATGCGGGAATATAAAAAAATATCAAATATTTTGCGATATTTATTAGTTACATTTCTCATATTATTATAAATAAAACTTGCTCATATCTTTAATATATATTACTAAATGATAAACTAATTACGTATTAAAGACATTCAAATTAAAACATTGCCTCGAAGCTTTCATGTTTCAACCTAAATTAGAAATTCTTGTAAATATTGAAAGCTTCGTTAGGAATCTGGATGATGAAATATTTTACAGTATTATTAAAACGTTGTATAATATTTTTTTACAGCCTTAATGATTCATAACTACTTATTAGCCAACACTAAGCTAAATACTCTCTATCTTAAAGAAATTCTGGACAAATTGAATGAATTTTGGATTCGACGCATAAAGATAATTTCAATATGTACATTTTGTGGCGTTATGGTCTGTCGCCGGACGGAAACAGAGTGTAAACCACTCTATTCCTTCTGCCAACCCACGGGACAAAACCTGAACCCAAAAATCTAATTTTTTTTTGCTTCACACGTTATCCCGTATGTAGCAGAGTACGCAGACGATTACGTTACTTTGCTCACTACATTCACCCAAATTTTCGAGATATGCTTGTTGACCGGCGGAACTCAACGCTGTGCGTTATAACCGACCTAAGAAATTAAACTTATCCTCTTTCCCGAGTTTGAACTCCTTTCTCACTATCGTCGTGTTTACAGTAGAACATTGTTTCTCGTATCCTTTACGTAGGTTATACAATACGAACATAAATGACGTCAATATCAATTTATGCTCATACATTTATCAATAACAGATACTCTCATGTATCACAAATAATCCGCAGACAAAAATATATTATTATTACAAATGAGGCATTGTTTGACGAAAATATATTATACTATTGTTTGTTCGTCGCGTCGCGTCGTTCACTGCTAACATTACTGACTGTGTATTTATATTTGTATAGCTGTTCAGGTATTTGCGTTATAAAGCAATATTGTATTTGTTCATTATTTATTGATATTTTTTATAAAATCCGGGTTTGGAGATGGATTTTGTTTTTAACCGACTTCATCAGTGTACATACTCGCCAGAAAGTGCGGAGCCGAGTTGTCTTGATGGGGACAGAGTGTTTTAACACAAAGTTTCCAGGTTCCCTCTTCCCACTCTACTAAGTGCGGGATACACCGTGAAGCTAAAAAAGCGTGTATGGGTTAGCATGTTTAAACATAACACTCATATACTTTGTATTTTAATTGGGCAAAAAGTAGGGAGCGGAGTGGCGAATTACTATACTTTTCATCCTACATACAGCGCCTATTTAAGGATTCTGTATCTCAATGAAAAAAAGAATAGAATCCCTTTCATGATCACTTTTTTGTCCGTCTATCTGTCCATCTATTAAAACTCTTAAACATGCGCGAGTCCGATTCGCATTTGACCTTTTTATTTAAGGAATTAACATTTTCAAAATTGGTTTTCCAATGAAATGTTCATAATAACACGAATATTCTTTAAAAATATATTTAATTTTATATTATAGGCAATTTCCTCTGAGTAAAACTTGCGTAGGTATTTATTCATTCTATTGTTGTTTATTCGATATTATAATGGTACAGTTTACTTAATGTGGAGTATAAGAGGGCTATAAATAGGCGTGTTGTGTGCGGACTCGTGTTGCTGGAAAGAGGGTATAAAAAAGACATTATATTATATTTATTTTTCACATGGCTAAGCTGGAGGTATATATTCTTATATAGGTAACTCTTAATATATAAATGATATTATGTTTTATTTACGCGTATTTTTTTGTCAGCTTCACGCTGTATTCTGCAAATTGCAGGTTAGACAGAGGCAACCTTATGTTTTAAGACATTCCGTTCCCCATTTTCCGCCACTTGAGGCATTGCGTGGGTTGCGCCGCAACGCTACACTTTGCCTTGTTACCAGAACCAAGAGTTTTATCCCTTCGAGTGTGACTTGAACCCACAATTGTCACGTCCACATCAAACGCTCGTGCCATTGCGCTACGACGGCCTCCGTTATTGTTTTTGTTATTTCTTAGGAATGGTGAATTATATGACAATGTTGCAATTCTTTAGTAGTTTATTTATATGTTATCTTTATATTTATGGCTCATAGTATATTTACTTGGGAGTTGGAATAACGTCTTATAGTATCTATATACTACACATATATATATATATATATATATATATATATATATATATATATATATATATATATATATATATATATATATATATATATATAAAAAGTAGAAGTGGGTAGCAACGAAAGTGTCGTAACACTAGGGTCCCAGGTTACCTTTGCCTACCCTACTGTATGCGAGATAAAGCGTGAAGCTAAAAAAATCTAAATACATAGTATAAAATAAAATAAAACTAATTCCACCATCATCACAAACAGACAGTTCACTTTCGTCGTTACACCCTACTTGAAATTTATGTATATATATAGGTACATATGTTTGCACGCGTGTGTGTATATGTGTGTATGTATGTGTATGTATGATGTAAATTCATTTGCACTCAGAGTGCCACCGAATTGAAGTATTGATCTCGTCTGCCGCGTTTTGATGTGTTGCGAAAAATTAAACTGCCAAATTGATTCATGTTACTGAAGCCTCTTCATTTTTTTTTTGTAAAGTATTGGATTGATTTACTTTGTAGGTGGGGGAGGTTGCCTAGTAAGATTTACGTCATTTAAAGTGTGGAAACGGAAGTGTCTTAACACTACCGTACTATCTGCCTGCCTGCTATATGGGGGTATACTGCGTGAATATGTCTACGTTTTTTATAATTATATGTTTGAATCCACGCTCTCAAACCCATAGTACAGTGTCAGATTTATATACACTGCGCTATAATGGACGTCTAGAACTAGATATATGTATGTATGTTTGTATACGTCGACCACCGGCTTAAATGACATCGTGTTTGTTCAAGGTTTGATATTGAACATTTGCTGTGTTTCGTAGCTACTGCTAGGTGTGATTCATCGAACGAGTGCTTTGACCAGTCGGTTATTATTGTTTAGGTATGGTACGGTCGATGAGTCGTGGCCGCTCTGAAGTTAGTGCGCAGATTTGATTTTAGGATTTTTTTCTCATTTTTGATTATTCATTTACTTGTTTGTACTTTAGGGCCACGACTCGACGATGGCACTATACTTAGGGAGACACCACATAAGTTGCTTTGGAATATTCTGCAAATATTACGAACGTGTGAAGGCTATCACATACGGCTTCGTCCCCATCATTAAGTGGAAATAACATATCCTAATTTCTCTGTGGAATTCTGGTACCAGGTACAATGCGTTACATCGAAACTATGAACAGCGTGCTATATATATCCTATAGCATTCCTCGATAAACGGATTATCTAACACAATAAGAGTTTTTCAATTCAAACCAATTGTTGCAGAGATTAGCTCGTTCAAACAAACAAACTCTTCAGCTTTGCATGCATATGTAAATATAATATTAGCATTGAATGAAAAATTAAATTTTTACATTTTGTGTGAACACTTTCAACACGACGTTTCAACTTTTATTTTAATTGTGTAAGATTGAAAATCGTTTAGTTGTGTTCTTTCCATGTGGTATACTTGAAGGGTGCATTAATATAAAATAAAACAGTTTTCGTTGTCAAATAATCACGCTAATATCAAAATCTAAAACATTCTTCATTTTAGTACACTATTCTTCTTTTCGTATAACTGGACGATTCGACTTGACGATGAAAAGGTGCTTGTTCACACTTTCTTGTTTAACTATTGAAACGTTAAGTTACATGAAAATGTCAGTGTGAGTAGGTACAGAGAGAATCTAGGAATAAGACACTACGTTCCCATTAAGACATTTCCGTTCGCCACTTTTCGCAGAATTCTGGAGGAATTGGCTTGCTTCAGAAAGCGAGAAAATGAAAAGATGAAATATTTCGTTCCCTCTACTAGGAATCAAACCCACAACCTGTTGCACTTACAGTCGCACGTTTGTTCTCCTGCACCACGACTGGCCTCACGTATTTGTAGATTTAAATACTGAGAGAAAATATTTCTTGTATAATTTATTATAAATGTAAATTTTTCACGACGTAGCACACAGTGTTTTTAAAGCAGGTAACATTTTTTCTGTTTCTAAAAATATATGAGATGCTAATGGTGCACTTAATAATATTTTTAGTTAATTACTTACTACTAAAATAACAAAGTAAGTTTGTCTTAGAATGACAAATATAAACATTATAAAAGATATTACAAAAAATAATGGCATTAAGATAAAGAGACAAACCCTCTATTGTATCAATTCCAATGGATAAACACCCTAAAACTTATACATTTATTTAATACTCTATATGCATTATAGATATTCCAAATAATCTATTTGAAATACGGTGTTAAATTCCGCCACTCAACTAATATACCATCTTAACAGAGCGAGGAAGTAGAAATAACTAATTTCAATTTTGGAAATCTAACTACTGTCAGACTCTAACTCTTAATAAAACATTATAATATCATTCAGTCAAATAGGCAACATTATAGTATGGTGCATATTTTGATACGATTCTTATTAACGTACTTTAAAGGGACTTTTGAAGTATCATTTTAAAAATAATAATTTTAAGATACACGTTTTTTTAAATTTAAGTATTCATTTGGTTCACATTTATTATGAGCTCGTTTAAAAGGTGCTTTCAGACGTAGCGCAGTGGCATAAGCGTGCGACTGAAGGGAAATTTGTTTTTAACAAATTTAATTTCTTCGCTGTGGTAACTAGGCAAAGCGCGGCGTTGAGTTCCTCCACTCAACACGTAATGCCACCAGCATTCAGCGAAAAGTGGGGCACGGAAAGGATCTTAATGAGAATGCAGTGTTTTAAGTCTTGGTTCCCAAGCCTCCTCTGCCTACCTTGCTATGTGCGGGATATAGCGTGAAACTAAAAATAAAAAGAAAATAAAAGTCACTCGTTTTCGCATTTCTAGTTGGTTATGATTAAATCGGAAGGAAGCTGGCTTCCGTCCATCCCAGCTTTTTTAAAGTAATTCTATTTAATATTATATAAGTTTATGATCTCTAATTAACAAAATACATAAAAGATTTTAATGATTATGTTATTCTACATTTTTGTCAATATAGATTTTGTATATCATAAACTTATATTAAATAGAATTAATTTAATGAAGCTGCGATGGACGGATATTTAAAATTTAAAATATTTTGTTTTCCCGAGTAAGAAGTAGGGAAATTAAGTGTCTTAATGAGAACGGAGTGTCGTAGGTAGAACACTAGGTTCCCAGGTTCCCTCTGCCTACCCTGCTTTGTGCGGGATAAAACGTGTATTTTAAATAGATTAGTATACATAGTAATGTGACTGACATTTTTAACCCTCAGATACTTTTCCAATCAGCCTATGAAAGCTTATATTAATAAATTAAGTTTTTGAGTTCAAGTTTACATTTAATTAATTGGCCACACACACTGTCATTGCATCACGTAGATCAAATGTATTGAGGTCGCTTTCACTCACTGTGTCGAGATTCGAGGTTGACGTCGTCGTGACTTGCGTACAGTGGGTTCTGTACTTTATATAACTCTGAATATCTTATATCTTGAGATATATGTTAGGGTTTTGTATGAGCTATTGTTATTTTGTTAGGTTGTAAGGTCAGTCTCTGAGAGGTTAGTTAGTATTTAAGTGAAATTAAATTGATAAGCTGGTAAATGTGTTTTGGGACTTAATTTTTTATGATACCTAACGATGAAACGATGCTTTAAATTCGAATTATACTTTTATTTATTAATAGTTATTACAATACATATTGTATAAAGGCTACATGCCTTTATACAATATGTTTGGAGGTTTTAATCAAGTTTTGTGATAAAACCGTCACTTACTCTCTTACATGTTCTTGTGTACGAGTTATCGTACTATGTCTTTTCGAGGGTTATCCAGACTCTTTTCATACAAAATTATTTTGTTATTAATCAACACTCCAGAGGTATGTATAAATAGGTTAATGACTGACGACAGTGTACGAGGCGAAATATGTATGCACAGATTAGCGTTTGGCGCTCTGTTCTTGCTAAACTGCTAGATCATGGATGCAGAGACCGCGGCCCGCCGGTCGAATACTGGTGGCCCGCCGACAGCAAATATAATAAATACTCTCGTACATTCGAAAAATATTGAATTCTGTTCCAGAATAAAACCAAAAAAAAATCTTACCTATACTTCTGGCGGCCAGCCCGCCATCAGTTCATGATTTGCCCGAGTGGCCCCTAGTCTTAATAAGTCTGTGCAACCATGTGCTAGATTCACCCCTTGATGAAACTAAAAAAAATATTGTTATATATTATTAACAGAAATATTCCTAATATTCCAGGTGCTGACATGTCGTTCCAAGGCGAATACGCGGCCCAGGTGCTCGGATTGGGCGCGGAAGCCAACGCCAGTAGAGACGAGCCAGCCAACCCCGCGCCCAGACCCGCCTCGCGACCTCTTGCGGACCCACCACGCAATACTGCCTCGCCTAAGAAAGATAATCATAATAAGTTTAATAATGTGAGTTAATAATTGATAGTTTAATCTCTAACACAAAAAACTCCAAAAAGTAAACAATTAACTAGAAAAGAGCTGATAGTTATTAAATGGCTGAACATATTTTCTTGAAGTCACGATTAAGCTTCCAAAAAAAAAAAAACTATAACGAAATTAGTTCGTCCGTTTCGCTTGTAGGTGGAGATCCCATCGCTTAAAACTGTAGGGATCAGATTTTCTAATGAAACTTATATTTAAGAATGATATATGATAGCAGAATAGATTACACTAGGGTTGCCTAAAAGAATCCTGCCACAATCACCTTTAATTAATGTTTTTCGTAACTCGTTTTTGGAGAAAATTGCACTCATACGTTTTTTATGTTAATCGCACATCATTTGAAAGAAAATCACATCAGGAATTGGAAAAACAATGGTTGCCAGCTCTCAGTCTGCCGCAAGTCCAGGGTTGCCTGGTTTAAAGAGGTTACTTAATGTGAATATTTGCACTTATGTATTTTTTTAATGAATTATATATCAAATTAAAGCTTATTTTTTTGTCATCACTAAAACACATGGTTGCCTGCAAAATAACTGCCGCAAGCAAAGGTTGCCATCATTTGAAATATTTTATTCTGATTCCGTTTGACTGAGAATAGACGATGAAATACGCGATTTGCCTTATGTTTTAGAGTAAAATATTATATAATAGAAGGTCAATCTTAAAATTAATGTTTATTCTAGCTATTTACCTGTTAAATGATGATTATAATCATATTAAGAACATACAAAAACTATTTAAATATGAAATCATCCTTATTTTCCAGGTGAAATAATGAACCCATGATATTAAGTCTTTGCTAAATTTGTTTTCTAAATACTAATACTAATTTAAATTATCATTTTAAAACGACTAAATTATCTAATTAAATAAATGCTTACAAATATCAATCTATTATAAGGTATTAATTACATCATGTTTCCTTGAGATAATGAAGGGTGACAATTATTGCGTAGGTTTTTTATTAATTAAGAAAATATGGAAAATAACATTTCAATATACTCTCTCTCTCTCTTTGTCTTCTGCTCGTTTGATTTTTTTTTCTTGTTTTTTTTTTGATAACGGTTGCCGCAATCTTTTATTTCTCACGCAACTTTTAAGAATTTGCATTGAAAGAAATATATACGATAGAATTATAATAAACAAAATTAATTTATCAAAAATAAATTCTAAGAAATTTCGACAGTAATGCCGAATAATAAACGCTATTTAAGGTTTATGACCAGGAGTCGACAAATATCAATTAGTTGTCTACTTTTTACTATAGATAAACATTTTGCGGCGGTATGCAAAGCAAACAAAATGCAATAATTTTATTTTCGTAGATGCATTGTTTCTAAATGCAATAACAGTGCAGATGGCCAAATGAGATGTTTTTGAACATATTACTTAGTTACTTACCTTTCGTTTTGGAGTGAAGACGTTTTTAGTTAACATGACAAAAATGAAGATCTGTTTTTTGTGCGAAAATGTGTGTGGAGTTTAATAATGAGTCTGAAGTGTAAAATTATGTTGTTGTTTCGCCAAAAAATTAATTTTATATACAGTAACATTTTCTTAAATAGTAACACAATGCACGGTTATCACTTACAGTGTTACAAAAAGTTCATTGTTGTAAAACAAAAATATAAAGAAGAACCCCAGTCGAGGAGATGAAATATTCACTTAAATTTATATTTCCATCTCTTCGTTTTGGTGTCGAAGCAAAGCGCGGCGTTGAGTTCTGCCATTCAACACGCAATGCCTCCAGAATTCGGCAGAAAGTGGGGAACGGAGTGTCTTAACACTAGGTTCCCTCTGCCTACCCTGCTGCGTGCGGGATACGGCGTGAATCTGATTTGATTTTTATTTTTCAATTATTTTCTAATGCAAAACGTAAGTATAATTAATGTTTGATAAGTATAATTAAATTTAATGTTGAATATAGGTTCCCTCTGCCTACCCTGCTGCGTGTGTGATACAGCGTGAATCTGATTTGATTTTTATTTTTCAATTATTTTCTAATGCAAAACGTAAGTATAATTAATGTTTGATAAGTATAATTAAATTTAATGTTTAATTTTATATATTTTTCTCTGAGGACGAAGAGAGAGATTGAGAGTTTATAACGAGGTAATTTTCCATATTTTCTTGATTAATAAATAAAATATCTGCAATAATTGTCAACCTACATTATATTATGAAAACATTATGTAATTAATACCTTATAATAGAACGATATTTGTAAACGTTTATTTAATACAAGTGGGCGCGCGCAGCTTCGCCCGCTTATTTGAACCCTTACGGGGTGAATTCTAAAAAACCATGAAACATGTGTTCAATGAAATATTTTTAGTAGTCTGAATTTCAAATATTATAAAAATCGGTGCCGATAAAAAAAAACCATACAAACTTTCAGCCCCTATTTTATCCCTTTAGGGTTAAATTTTCTTAAAATCCCTTATTAGTGGATGTTCAGATTATGAAAAAAAACATCTGTCCAAATTTTACGTTTCTACCATCAGCGGCTGTGCGTGCGTCTTACCTCAGTCAGTCAGGTACTTGTTTTATATATATAGATGATAATTTAGTCCTTTTAAAATAACGATTTAAACGAGTATTAATATCTAGAAAACAGATTTAACAAAGACTTAATATCATAGATTCATTATTTCAATGGAAAAATAAGGATGATTTCATGTTTAAATAGTTTTTTGTATGTACTTAATATAATTAAAATCATCATTTAACAGGTGAACAGCTAGAATAAATATTAATTTTAAGATTGACCTTCTATTTTATAATATTTTACTTTAAAACATAAGGCAAACCG
>JAATLQ010034551.1:0-23392 GCA_013421005.1 Heliconius erato x Heliconius himera
AAAATTAACAGTAGTTCGAAAATGTATGAAAATTTACAAAACCGTCAAAGACATGTGCCCGTTTGCGTCGGTCATACTATGCCGCTCGTAGGCTAGGTCATTTCGAATCAGTGACATCTCCTTAATTATTTATTAGAATGTTATACAGTGAACTATAATTTCAATCTAGATGAAATGCTAAAAGTGACTATTATATTCATTTTCATAAGGATCAATATCAAATTATAGAAAATACATACAACAAAAACCCATTAAATATAAAGTAAATTAATTAAAATGGTTACTTGTTGTGTAAAACATTATTTTTATGTATCTCATAAGGTTGAGTCGGCGCACGCCACGTACGCGTTAAGCAAGCTCACTTTGGGTGACGTTTGCTTATAACAACAAATAAACTTTGCAAACCGTTGCTTAGCAACGGTCGGTTGTTATTAACATGGCGGAATAAATTGCCTGTCAAATTAAAAAATATTTTAATATATTAGTATATATCGACAATATTACAAATATGAGAAAAAAAAGTAACCTATGTTCATCCGAAGACCCTCAAGTATCTCTGTATGAGTATTTTATTACAATTGAATTAGCGATTTGGCCCTGATTGCGTAAAAGACAGACAGACAGACAGACAGACAGACAGACAGACAGACAGACAGAGTTACTTTCGAATTTATAATATAGGTATGGATTATAGTTTTTACAGTATATCTACGGTATAGGAGATGGTTGATATTTTAAAATTAAAAACAAATATTTTCTTTTGTCTTGAAATTTTGCAGCTGCGCTCGTATTATAGTTTTTTTGTATTTTTAAGTTCATTCTTTAATTAGGCACACGTTTTAGTTTACGACATTATAATTCCGAATTAGAGTGGGCTGGGCTATTATACATATAAGATACGGCATATATATATTTAACATTTTTAAAGTGTTATTTTATTTAGTAAACGTATAGAAATTTTATAATTATCTTTGGGTAGCGGAAATTTGTAAAAATCTCCCTACAGAGATGCTAATAACATAAATAAGTTGTAACAAGCGTAGAAAAATTTCGACGTAGCTTGATGAAAACGTATGGCTTAGTGACCAGAGCGCCTGGTCGGTTGCCAAGAGGCGCGGGTTCGAGTCCTGTTACGTTCAAAATTTTTATACGTCTTCTAAATAAATACGGCATATACATTTAAATAATATGGAAGGCCAGTCGTGGCGCAGGGGCACAAGAGTGTGAATGCTATACGTAAACGCGACAGCTTGTGCGTTTCCCAGTCCAGTAAATGAAATATTTCAATCTGGTGTCGAGGCAAAGCGCTGCGTTGAGTTCCGCCACTCAACACGCAATGCTTCCATAGTCTGGCGGAAAATGGAGAGCGGAGTGGCTTTGCTTCTCACTTGAAACTCAACGGACATCTGTATAAATTAACTCAAATAAGTAGACATTTACACGCTCGGCCATTATAGCCATGTTTTTGCTTGTCAAGTCGGTACACAGCTGACATCATAATATTTATGTTGCAAAGAAATCCATACTCGATTAAGCATGTAATGTGTCGGACGCAGCACGAACATAATATTACGAGATAAATCTATGAAGTGATTTATGCGGGAGCTCATTTTTATAATAATTATATTTATACCAGCAACCCGCTTGCGGCTTCGCCCGCTTGTACTACAAAATTGCTTATTTTCTTTTCTAAATTACTTTTGTGATCTAACAACATAGATAATATAAGTTTAAAAACAATATTATTTATATCGTTTTTGACTCACTTCGTCTCAGTTAAAAATTTAAATTTTGGCCAATTTAATAAATCATTTATTTTATAGCAATATTGTCGCATGCATTATATTGACATTTTTTTTATAAACCGATTTAAACAAAACTAACACTAAAGTTTAAAGGAAGTTTGCCTAAATGTAATAGTGAAAATTGCATTAAAATTGGTTAAGCCTAAGAGATTATCGTGAACAAACGACAATCAGACATATAGACAAAAAAAAAATCATTGCTTATGTTTCTAATTAATAATATATGTCTCCAATAACAGCTTTTCCCATATATTTTCCAAGTATTGATGAATTACAGATTAAATTTTTGAAAAATATTAACGGTAACAATTAAAACAAAATTAAATAAGAAAAAATAAAAAAATAATATATTTAACACTTAAAAAGGAAAGTGACATAAAATAAAGAAATATCTACTATAAAAATTATATAATTTTTTCAACTTAAAATGAACAATAATTATGCATTGAATATTTTAAATAAATGTGGAGATAATTTTAAGAGCTTATCTAAATTAAGTAAATGATATAAATGTGCTACACTGTTCTAGTGGAGTAATTCATGATACAAATATAATAATGATAATTTCGTATATTATATCTTTATCTTGAGGAAAGTTAAGACTTCCTCACTTTCTGTCGAATTCTGGAGACATTGCGTGTTAAGTGGCAGAACTCAACGCCGCGCTTTACCTCGACACCAGAGCAAAGAAAATGGAAATACAAATTTAAGTAAATATTTCATCTCCTCGAGTGGGGATCGAACCCACAACCAGTCGGTTTTACAGTCACACTTTGTGCCCCTGCGCCACGACAAGTCTCAATATATGAATAAAAAACTAATAATGAAACGCCAATAAAATTTCACAAACGCTCTATACAAGACTAGTCTATATAACTCTCTTTATACAAGAATAGTCTAACCATGAAACACATAAAAAACCGGTTAAGTCCGAATCGGACTCGCCCACAGAAGCTTCCGTACTAATTTCAGAATTGTAGGTCAACAGGAAGTACAACTCATAAAAGTTGATATATTTAAGTTTGCAGGCATATTCACTTATTTTGTATGAGATGAACTACAAAAATAAGTTTGTAATGTTTTTTTTATGAAATTCCAATAAATTTTCTCTTTTCGGCTTTTATTCTTTATTTGACTCGGGATAAATGATCTTGATAGAGGGATAGACGGACAACAAGGTTATCCTATAAGGATTTTATTTTTAACTTTTAAACCCTAAAAATAATATATGAAACATATCAGTAATATCTCTTGTAAATGCCGTTACTATTTAAAATTATTCTTCTACTGGATATATAGGCATATACTAGTACAGTGTAAATTAACACTCAGTTGTGAAGGCACTTTGTAAACAGTCGATATTTGTAAAGATGGTAGAAAGTGAGTTTCGAGTTAATATACCTGTTGAGAGGTTCACCTAACAACGTTCACAGCTTTATTTTACTTTATTTTAGTGGGTAAAATGAAAATCGAAAAATAGTATGTACGTAATGTTATATTTTAAAATACTAGGTTGCATATCTTCTAAGATATTGATTAGATTTCATACTTTTTATATCTCTTTATTTTTTTTAATATGAAGCACTAAAGATATAGTTAATGAATAAAAAATCTCTTTCTTTTTTTAAAAAAGGAGTTTGTTAAAGGATTTCCGGGGATCAGTCGAATCCCGCACGGGGAAATGAAATATTTAATATTTTAATTTTCATCGCTCTGTTGTCGTAGGCAAAGCGCGGCGTTGAGTTACGCCACCAGATACGCAATGCGTCCAGTATTCGTATATGGAGCGGAGTGTTGTAACACTATGCTCTCTCTGCCTTCCCTGCTACATGTGGCATACAGCGTAAACTAAAAAAAAAAAGAAAAGTAAAAATTCGTCAAGTCAAGAAGAATTATTCACATGAATCGTTTTTACGTATGATTAAAATTTTACTTAATATAACATGTTTTGGCTCACATGTTACAGTTAATTAAAAAATCATACGATTGACGCAAAAAATATTAATTCATTTTAATTCCATATTTTTTTTTTAAAGGAAACGTGTTTGACACTTCCCGCAATATTTATTTCATTCATTTGCAAATTAGTAATGTTTGTACATTTTTAATATATATAAAAAAAAAAACTAATATTACATTACACTCTTCAGATGCCTATGAAGGCCTATATTTTTTTATATTTTTTAAAAGTCTTATTCCACTCGTACAAGAGAAAAATATTTATTAAGATAGCGTATAAAAATTTGAACATAGCGGCACTCGAACCCGCACGTCCCGGAAACCGACCAGGCGTTCTGACCACTAAGCCATACGTTCACAGCGCAATGAGGCACAGTAAACGAGTCAATAATTATTTGTACATATTTTCATTCCTCCGTTCTGGCGATAACATGAAGCAAGAGGTTGAGTTTCGCCATTCAATAGGTACGTAATGTCTCGGAAATTGGACAGATGGTGGGGGACGAAGTTTTTTTAACATTCTAATGTTATAAGGAATAAGGAATTATTATTAAAGAATCTATTCCTTCCGCCTTTGCTATGGAGAAAAGAGTTTAGCTCTCTTTAAATCGAAAAGATACATTTAACATAGAAAGCATAATCATAGTTATGTTATATTTATTAAACTAATAAGAAGAAACGATTCTTACTTGTATAAAATGAAATAAAAATAAAATATCATATGTAAATAGAACACAGCACTACGCTGTGTGTAATATTTAAATTTTACTTAATAAAAATAAAAAAATCAGCTTCACGCTGTACCCCGCACACAGCAGGGTAGGCAGAGGGAACCTAGTGTTAAGACACTCCGTTCCCCATTTTCTGCCAAATTCTGGAGGCATTGCGTGTCGAGTGGCAAAAGACAACGCTGCGCTTAGCCTCGACACCAGAGCAAAGAAATGGAAAAATAAATTTAAGTAAATATTTCATCTCCTCGAGTGGAGATCGAACCCACAACCAGTCGATTTTACAGTCACACTTCGTGCCGCTGCGCCACGACTGCGACACGACATTTCATATATTAATTCATTTGGCACCGTTTATATCAGCGGAAGCATATTTATATAATCTCCATCTATTCTGTTGGTTTCGCGTTAAATCGCTAATTGTCCGCTCTTCCTTCTCACGTCACAGTCGTCGTCACATTCAAGACGTGGTATTTAGAAATTCGAATTAAATACCAGTGTGAAAAAAAGTTTGTTGTGCAATAAAGGCAAGTTCGGATGGAAAGTTGGTTTGCTATATGTGGAGAGTCGAGCCAGTGCGAAGACACCGCGCCGTGTGGACTTTACTAAAAGGAAATTGTTGCAATACTACTTAGGTACTGTGAAGTGAGTTTAGTAGTTAAATGAAAAAATTATAACTGAGTTTAGGTTATAGAGATTTTGTGTGGCGAAGGTATTATGTATTTTATTTAATGGTAAATCTGCGAGTTTAAATACCGTTTAGGGCAAAGTACATTTATATGTTTATTAGAGACATTTCCATTAGGTCCCTCTTATCTGCTTAAGTAACTTAAATGTATAATGATATAATCTCAGTAAACTTATACACAATGTATTGATTGAATAATATTTTTCATCTAGCGGTAGTAAGAAATTATAATTTACTATTTTTTATGGAAAAAACAAGGCAAACGAGCGTACGGGTACATCACTCGCCTTCACGTTCTCGTGTAACACCTGAGGAGCTACAGGAGCGTTGCCGACCTTCAAGATGGAGATGGAATCTTGAAGTTTTGAAGATATCCATTTTGTTCCCCTCTCAAGCAGCCAGGTAGTGCTTGCAATTCTTCTGGGACAGAGTAACCTCTTCCCTACCCACCCGGTGTCGCTGAAAAGGCCAATAGGGCTAACAGCATTAACCTCAAGTTCGAAAAAAAATCCATTTTGTAACGACCTGGAAACACTGCCGCACGTGAGCCATATCACAGTTCCCTGGCTCGTGGAAGGAAGTTCCTATGAAACCGTAGTAGTGAAGTGCCACGTAGCCAGGTGGTGAGGGTGATATTTGACCTTGTAATGTACCGTGCAGTAAGAAAATTCGACGACCAGGTCGAAAATTGGTAATACGACAAATGGACTTCTCTTTGTGGTTCACATATAAACTCATGACTTCTGGGGGTTGAATTGGGCCAGATTTATTTTACCTCACAACGGAAGGATACTTCAATAAAAGGCACAAGTTAATTTCGGCACTGGTCGACGTTCTCCTGAGAAAGATTTGGGAGGCTGCATCATACTATCACCTGAATTGCAATGTATGCTAGAATCTTCTAAAAAGTCATTGATGCGCAGAAGAATACGAGTATATTTGGAGCAGAAACCGTCGACTCGAACTTTGATGGTGCGCCCAGTGAGAAAACTTGCTATCCACTTGCACAAATCCCCGAGAAGCCCCATGCCCCACTCGATCGAAGGCCTTCACCATGTCCAGACACTCTGCTAGGCCCTCCTCCTTATTTTAAAAAAATCTCCCATACACACTTACACACCTTACTAGTATGCTGACTTACTCATCTTTAAAAATTTTTGTTAATTTTTCGAGAAGCTCTAACGAAAATAAAAATTAACTTAAATTCGTTCAACAAATACAATAAAATCACTTTTTATTATAAAACTATTATTTTACTATAAGAAATTATAATACCTTATTGTTTCTGTAGAAAAGATCAATGGAAATTCTTTATTAAAGTGAAAACGTTCATATAAATAAATATTGGAACTGTTATATATTATGTTCAAGATTATTACTTTGCGAAAGTAAAATATCTTTAGCCGTAGTATCTACAGTATACAGTATATATTTGTTTGTATAATATTGTTCGTCCATACTTGAAAATTTGCTTTTTACTACATTTCTTTAATTTACGCTTTCGTTGATTGTATCGTGTGCAGTCGTTGACACGTAATTTCAAATAATAGTTTAGCTATCATAAGCAATGCTTGTTATTATTACATTATGCTTAGAAAAACTTGGAAAATAAAATAAATCAGCTTCACACTGTATCCCGCACACAGCAGGGTAGGCAGAGGAAACTTAGTGTTAAGACACTCTGTTCTCAACTTTCCGCCAAATTTTTCGAAGCATTGCGTGTTGAGTATTGGAATACAACGAAGCACAGAGCGAAGAAATGAAAATATTCATAAATAATAAATCCCGCGAGTGGGGATCGAATTTGCTAGGACGTGGTATGTCTTCATTTATATATATATATATATATATATATATATATATATATATATATATATATATATATATATATATATATATATATATATATATATATCTTTTATAGAAGACATAGCACGTCCTACTAAAGTGTCCATCGAGAAGCAATATTTGTTAGCGATTACATACAACTGCAAACTATTACCGTAACATCGGTTGAGTAACTTGTTGCACGTTACGTCAACTCTTTTGATAGTACGACCGGGTCGTACCAATTTCATACTTTGTAATTTACTTATAATTTATAATTTGGCCACGTTGTGGTTCAGGGGCACGAGGCTGTGACTGTAAGACGGTTGTGGGTTCCCCCACTCGAGTGAATAATATGTTATTTATTAATATTTTCTTCGCTCTGGTTCCAAGGCAAACGCTCGACATTGAGTTGAGCCACTCTCTAAAAATCGATCTCGAAAAAATCTGTGTAAAGTGGAGAACGGAGTGTCTTAACACTAGCTTCTCTCTGCCTACCCTGCTGCGAGCGGGATACAACGTGAAGCTGATTTATTTACGTACTATTTTAGTAGACTGTCGTGCAATTTATATTCTATGTTCTAGTTAGACAATCAACTTATTCATTTAGCTCTGTTATTTATTTTTAATAACTAATACAGCGAAAATTTTATGAATATAAGCATTATTGCTAAATAAATTTGTATATCTTTTGATTTATTTCAAGAAAACATTATATCATTTACCTACTGCCGTATTAAAATTTCTGTATATCACAAAATATAAGAAAAAATACATTATCATTAAAAAAATAAAAAATGTTTACAATTTTTTTTAAAGCGTATGTTTTTACTAAAAAAAGCATCATTTCTAATATTTCAGGTGGAGACAGGTCGTGAAGAACTAAAGAAAGAGCGTGAGATCATGCAGCTGGTAGCTGGGCTGCAACTCAACTCGGACGATGTCGAACGTCGAGAAGTACCGCCGCATATGATCCGCGCGAGGCACGGCCCCAGGTATGGACGCCGTCAGATTATTAAATTCTACATCATTTTCTTATATATTTATATATTTGAGGCCAGTCGTGGCGCAGCGGCACGAAGTGTGACTGTAAAACCGACTGGTTGTGGGTTCGATCCCCATTCGAGGAGATGAAATATTTTCTTAAATTTATATTTCCATTTTCTTCGCTCTGGTGTCGAGGCAAAGCGCGGCCTTGAGTTCTGGCATTCAACACGCAATGCCTCTAGAATTCGGCAGAAAGTGGGGAACGGAGTGTCTTAACACTAGGTTCCCTCTGCCTACCCTGCTGTGTGCGGAATACAGCGTGAAACTGATTTATTTGATCTTATATATTTCCATGAAAGTTCTTCTCCAAGTGAAAGTCTTGGCTTTGATTGATTTGATTATGATAAGTTATATTTGAAATTCTTTAAATTTACTAAGATTTAGTAATAAAGAATAACATATATACTATAGTTAGGGCGAATCGGGGCGTTGAGTTCCGTACCTCAACACGCAATGCCTCGAAAATTCGGCGGAAAACGGGCAACGTGTTAACACTTGGTTCCCTCTGCGTACCCTGCTGTGTGCGGGATACAGCGTGAAGCTGATTTGATTTTAATAACATTAAAAGTGAATAAAACATCGCTATAAATATAGGTTAGGAAAGTAGGTAATAATACCTACTAGACTACTATGATTTCAATAAAATAATTAAACTGGAACAATGTTAGCTATATGTATAGAGTATAAGAACCATGGGCGTGCCATTGAGCCAACACAATCGAGCAATTGTATGGAAATTGATGGCACTAAGTAATTATAATAGTATAATAATATAGTTGAATTATTACGATCTACGAGTAACATTTGAAATTTACTATTAATCATAAAGATCAAGCTTCACGCTGTATCCCGTACACAGCAGGGTAGGCAAAAGGGAACCTAGTGTTAGGACTTTCTGCCGAAGTCTGGAGGCATTGCGTGTTGAGTGGCAGAACTCTACGCCGCGCTTTGCCTCGACACCAGAGCGAAGAAAGGGAAATATAAATTTAAGTAAATATTTCATCTCCTCCAGTGGGGATCGAACCCATAACCAGTCGAAGTCACACTTTGTGCCCCTGAGCAACGACTGACCTCATTTACTATTAATAATATGCTAAAGGTAGTTTGTGAAAATATTTATTTGAAAAAACGTTTGAGAACAATTAATTTTCTTTGTTTGGCGTCACGATGTAACTCGGACACAGCAGGGAAGGTAAACGGAACCTAGCGTTAAGACACTCCATTCCCCATTTTTCAATTAACTCAACGTAACGCTTCCCCACGACACCTGGAAATATTTAAATATTTCACCTCGAGTAAGACGAGAGGAATCGAACCCACAACCCGTTGCGTTTACAGCCACACTCCCAACCCCTGCTTCAAGATTGAGACCAAACAATGAACGTATTGTGTAGAATTCTTGAGAAATTGTAAAAATATTATTATTTTCATTTCAGGTAACATTACGCCGGGAGCAGTGCTATCGAGTTGAAGAAACGACTAACGTGCGTTGCTCTCGTAGAGCACCGACCATGTTACGAATATATGAAGCATTTCTACCTACAAACTGGCACACGCTCATAGAATATCGATTGCTAAATTAAATCGATGTCAATACAAACTCGATTCATTTGCATCGATTTGTCACGATTGCTCTTTCATTCCGTTTCGAATGTAGTATAATACATTTGAAATGGAGACAGTATTTGGCGTCGTTTCGTATTGTTTTCGATTTTACTGTCTTGGATGTGTTTTTATGTAAATGGTTCATAGATTTTTTAATAAATCTAGCATGTTTCCTTGAATTAAGCTATTAACATTTTGAGAATTTTATTAAATAGAAAAAAAACATTTTTTTACTTTCAAATTGAAATGTTTTTTTTTAAATGGAGTTTAATATGAATTGGCACGCTAAACAACGATGTTCGAATTCTATATTTTAAACAACAATAAAATAAAAAAATAAATATATAGAATTTTGGGACCTATACGTAGTTATCATTTATAAAATAATAAAAAATATATATAATTATTTTAAAACTTAATTTGTTTCTAATAGTCAAGTTAGTATCGGTGTTAATAACTTATAAATTGAGGAAAACGCAATATAGTAATTTGTCAGTTAATTGGTTTGAGCAATAAAAACACGCGAACGTTCTTTTGTTTTAGAAAAAAATATTTTTAACAGTATATAAGAGTCACTGATAATAAATGTTTTAATTATAATAAAAAATAGAATAAGCTATATATAATATAAAAGTAGTATCTATAATATTATATGAAGTTAGAACGAGTCAGTAGATTAAGATGTCATTGGACTGTATTTAATTTGAACACATAACCTAACATAGTGTTTTGAAGATTGTTGAAATTATTATGAAATAAATTCCTTTTAAAATTAGAGAAAAAAAAACTATATTATAATTTCAAGTGAAAACATAAATAAATAAATAAATAAAATGATACTTTATTTTTATAATGTAAATAAAAATAAATGAATTTTGAATACTTTTTTATATTAATAAATGCATCTTGACCATAACATGAAGATGAAACAACAAATGACTCTGTTTTTTGACTCTTATCTGAAACGAGAGAGCCTTGTACCCAATATACTTAAGTTTATATTAATACAGGCCAAAGATCACTACATATTCGTTCAGCTTTTAGGGTTTTTTTGTCCGTACGTATAGACAGACAATTATAAAATTATATATCAAAATTATAAATTTCAATTCACATATTCCAATAAATCTTTATTACAATAAATATCTAAAATCTCTACTGTATTATTAGAATAGTCAAATTATTTAACTGCAGTACCTAAATAGACATTGAAGTACAGAAAGTAACCTCAAACCATAGAATTAAGTTGGCCTCCTGTACATGGGTGTTGTACAAAAGAATAGCCTAAGGTTTCTTTTAAATTACAAATAAAGGTACGTAGTGGCAGACCACAGACAAAAGTAGAGTGACCCCGCCTATTCTTGACACATCAGCTATTATTGGCACGTTTAATTTAAAGAAAAAAAAACAATGCACAAACAACCATCGACTTTAAGTCGATGGTTGTTTGTCTCTAATAACAAAAAATAAAGATTTGTCTATGGTTATTCTTTTTCAAATGGCAATGGTAAAAATAAACCAATATTGGGTCTGGTGTATGCTAAAAGTTTAGTCTATCTATGCCAATATATGACCGATATTATAAAAAAAATAAAATAAAAATATAAAATTGAAGAAAATTGTTTTTATTTTTAAAGCAATAAATTACTGTTTTCGGCCAATATAACGTAAATAATGTCCCTACTGCCTATTACTATTATCTTCTTTTAAAAATAATTTATTAAATATAATATGTTTAATTTTTTCTTTTAAAAAAGCATATAATTTCCACAGACAATATTTACTTTACAGATGTCGCTTAAAGTGCCAATCAACAATTGGATGTTTATTCCTTTACATAAAATCTAGTTTTATGGAGTTTTTAGATATCTTTATTTTTGGTTTGCCCTATGTTAATTTGTTTGTAATTTAACTATATAACATATATATTTCACACCGTCATTCTTTGACTAGTAAACTTTTTAAATTGCATTTGTTATATCTCGTTGGATTGCATCTTAATTCTTATCGTTTTATATCGTAATACGAAAAAGCGTGCTTGTTTTTCGTATTTTATCTTATATTGTATGAAATTGTGAGTAGCATGTATATAAACGTCCACGGCTACGAAATTTTGAATTTTAAATACTTTAGGCTATGAGTGCCATTAATGTTATTTCGTTTGTATTTTCTTTATAAACATCGAATAATTAAAAAAATAATAGTTATTATTATTATTATATAAATATGAATGTACTTATTTTAAATATAAAAAAAATGTATATAGGTTTACTGGTATAGTTATGTTTTAGACTAATTTCAAAAGTTACACAACGATTGTATTTTATTCATTCAAATATTTTTTATACATGTATAATAAATTAATAAATATCAATGTTTTGTTTTATTTATTAATTATTAATTAAGTAATAATAATAAATAATACTAATACACTGGTTAGATCTAAGAGGCACAAACGTGCGACTGTAAAGGTGACAGGTTGTGGGTTCGATTTCCACTTGAGGAAATGAATTATGTAAAATTTATTGCGTCGTTGAGTTCCACCACTCAACACTCAATGCCGCCAGAATTCGGTGAAAAGTGAGGAATGGAAGTGTCTTAACGGGAACAAGTGTCTTAACACTAGGTTCCCAAGTTCCGTCTGCCTACCATGCTGTGTGCAAGATACAGCGTGAAGCTAAAACATATATTATATACATTGTATATTATAATCTTAATCTTAGATTCAAGAAAACGTATTTTTACCTATTTTCAGATGACAAATTGTTCCTCGATATCACTTTCAAAGTCCCCTCTTCTAAATGATAATATATTTAATTATAAATAATTTATACCATTTTTTTATATAAATATCGTTGGTGGATAATATTTATACAAAATGTTTGGTCACCATCCACAGTGACCATTGGTTAAAAATGCCACGAAGTATAATGAAAAATTAGCTCTCCTACCGCCATCTACAATTCTTTCTCCTTTTGAAATAATCCTTTCACTTTAGATTGAGAACTACATAGAGTTAAGCTTATGCAATAGTTACTATATGTTAATATAGATGGCGGAAGAGAATATGTTCGTTAATCGTTTCATAATTACAGTACGGTCAACAAGTCGTGGCTTCCCTGAAGTTAGGTTTTCTCAACTATTGCAGTAAGAAAATAATCAAATGCAAGAAAAACACTTAAATACTGTGCTGTACCAACTTCAGGGCGGCCACGACTCGTTGATCGTATTGTATAATAGAACAATATTAAGCACAGCCAGCCAGCTGCTAGTTTTAGTTTTTATTTGACAATATTTTATTATTCTGAGAAATGATTCGGATATATTTTTTTATTACAGCATTCATATTTTAATTATTTATTTTTATTACCTATTTGCGTATAGACAAACTATCAAAAACATAAATGTGAAATGAGATGATTCTGATGATGATGATTCTCGACTTCGCCCACAAAAAAATGGGAGAACTAAAGGGGTGCCGAGTTCTATGTTCATTCGGGATAAAATTCAGGCTCTAAATATTAGCCATTTTTTTTGTACAGGCTTAATTGTATTTTTAAATTAGTGTACTTCCAGCCTGCGGCAAAAAAATAACCAATTCAAGTTTAAATAATAAAAAACGAATTTTCTGCTAATATTTATAACATATTATTAAATTTAATTTGTTTGTATAAGTAGAAAAGAGGAAGGTTATTCGCGTGACAGTTATATCGTAATAAATGCTAGTATAATCGATGCTTATTGAACAGCGTCGACATGCCCCACGAGTGTAGGGTATAATTTATATCCTCGTTACGCCAGCCGTCTAGATTGAGTTTCTCCATCATAAATATAAGGAAGATTATAGCTTATAAATATTATGTACCGCGTAGGCTCAGCGATCGTTGTTCAACCGATAAGTATATAAAAAAAATAGCTTCACGCTGTATCCCGCACACAGCGGGGTAGGCAGAGGGAACCTAGTGTTAAGACATTCCCCACTTTCTGCCGATTTCTGGAGGTATTGCGTGTTGAGTGGCAGAACTCAACACACAATGCGAATGCCCAGAGCGAAGAAATGGAAATATAAATTTAAGTAACTATTTCATCTCCTCGAGTGGGGATCGAACCCACAACCAGTCGGTTTTACAGTCACACCTCGTGCCGCTGCGCCACGACTGGCCTCATATGATAAGTATATGGTAATTGATAACGGAGGGAGCGGGTTCTGTGTCAATTAGATTGATACGTTGAGATTAATATGAAACAAGCAAACTGGCATGTCACAAGTGAGTGACGGTATGTCTGTACCAGTGCATGAATTATTATTTATTAATATATATCGTTTCTTAATATCAGTCATGGCGCAGCGGCACAAAGTGTGACTGTAAAAGCGACTGGTTGTGAGTTCGATCCCCACTCGAGGAGATGAAATATTTACTTAAATTTATATTTCGATTTCTTCGCTCTGGTGTCGAGGCAAAGCGCGGCGTCGAATTCTGCCACTCAACACGCAATGCCTCTAGAATTCGGTAGAAATTGGAGAACGGAGTGTCTTAACACTAGGTTCCCTCTGTTAACCTTGTGTCTTGAATTTTCGATGGAAAGTGGGGAAATGAGTACTTTTGTAGTTCTGGAGAAGCCTGGACTTCAGCTTTACATATATGTATGTGTAAATACTGTTTTTTTTAATTTTTCTGGACAATTTTTTTCTAAGAAAAATTTCTGGGGTGAGCACCAGGCTATTCTGGAGTGGGCACGGACCCCCCAACTTCTTACGCCACTCTTGGCACCACTTGGCAAGGATATTATTGCAGCTATCCATACCTTATATATTTTTTTTGTTTAATATATATCAAAACATATAATATCAAACATAAAAAATAACATGAAGGCAAAATTAAAAATCACTTACTGTGATAAAATTAGTTGAGATATTCCACAGTTATAATCTTTGACAGTTTCACGGAATTAATAAAAGAATAAATTTAAGTAATAATTATACTGTTAGTATTAAAATTTGTTCTTATTTAATAAGAAATACCTTGTTATTTCCCAATGAAGTAAAGTAAGAATTATAATAAATGTTTTATTTTAGGATTCCGTAAGTTTTTAAAGAAAAAATTGTCTGTCAAGAGCCTTTATCTCAGAAACGCTTAGAGATATCGAGTTGAAATTTAAAGCATATACTCAGATCTACGGCTTCATGATTTCCTAATGAAAAAAATATTACTATATTTATTTAGAAAAAACGCGTATTTCGAAACTGTCAAGGGAATCAAAATTCATAGGGTACTTCCGGTTGACATAGAATTATGAAATTTGGCGGCTAGTATCTACAGGTAGTACTAGCTTAAGAAAAAAATCTGTAAACTTTACGTTTGTGGTTAAGTCCTAAGAAATAATAGTCTTAAATAGCAAAAATCGCGTATTTCGACATTATAAACGGAACCAAAATTAATACGATACGTCCAGTTAACCTAGAATTATGAAATTTGACAGCTAGTATCTACAGGTAGCCATTTTAAAAGGGGCAAAATTTGGTATTAAACCGCTAGTTCAAGTGAGGTATCAGATGAAAGTGCTCTTTCTAAGCTAAGCCTGAACTTCAGAAAAAGCTCAAGACCTCCAATTTTTTACGGAACCCTTGGTGGGCGAGCCCAACTCACCTCCACCACCTTGTCCGGTTTTGTTTTAAAAGTAAAGACGGAGGAAACTCGTAATATTTCTGGCAAAACTATTTATATAGTTTTAAGTTTAGAATTTTCAATATATAGAATTTGAATCGATCGTGCATAATCGGACACGTCCCGACTTCGTTCCATTATTTTTCTTTATATACTTTTAGTCCAAGAAATTAACAAAAAAAAACAAATGTTAGTGATTACCTATATTTTATATTGTAAGTGATTTTTGTGTTAAAAATATAAAATTTTAAGTTTTAATTTTAAACGTATTAACCCTATCTGCAGGCAAATCATTTACTAACAAAAATAATCATTTAATAAAAAATAATACGATTAAATAATATAATATTTCAAAAAAAACCCAAGGAACTTATGTGTGAACTTTGCACTCCTCTAAATTATAATACTGTCATATTTCAGAAAAAGCTCAAGACCTCCAATTTTTTACGGAACCCTTGGTGGTATTTTATACCATATTTTTCCTTTCTTTCTTTTCCTTTTATATTTTTATTATTAAGTTGGTGTAATAAAATATTTAATAAATAAATAAATAAGTAAACTAGATGTACAATAAAAAATAGAGCAATTACCGCTAATTAGTAACATACGAGCTAACACTAATATGTTATTCGTAACATTATTAAATGTTAATTCATCTTTTCAAAACTGCACACTTTCACAACCTTAACTCATGAGCACGAGGGAGTGGTTAGAAAGACAAAATATTAACTTTCACACTGAATCCATAGGCACTGTGAGTAAATAAAAATCATTCGAATGTTTCTAATTTATTTATTAATTTGATTTATTTTAGCCCAAATTCGATTTTAAATATATAATTTTCTATATAAAGAATACCGTTTTATGTATATATAGAGCAACGAGTTACCTAAGAAAAACCTTTAGCAATACATACTTAGAATATGTAACTAAACTATACCATACAAAACAAAATTTCATTTATATTAATATATATATTATATATATATTCATTTTCCATAGTTTTTACTGGAAAACAATTATAAAAAATAATTTCAGCGAAGTGCATCGTAAACGGTAAGGCACCGTTGCGTTGAGTTGCGTGCGTGCTCTAGCCTCTACCTCCAAGCAGTTGACCACCGTCCGGCGTTCACAAAGCACGCTGTACACGCTCAAAACCCGTTATCAACACTGGCACGCGAGAAACAATTAAGAAAAAAAAAATAAACGTCCAATTAAAAAGAAAACTTTGTCTATGGACGTTTCGCGCGCAATCTAAACGAACGATGCTGTCTGGAATGTGAAGTGTCATTTCTGTGATAAATATCGTGGTATATATATATTGTTTTATAATTTATTTATTTTTAGTTGTTTTTGTTATTTGTCGGAGAAGAAATTTTCGATGATTTGGATTTATAAGCGTTTGCGGTGTACACAACGTTTTATTATGGTGAGTAATATAAATATATTTTTTGTTTTATTAGAAAAATATTATAATTAATTAAACTTATAATCACGAAGTTTTAATAATTTAAACTACCATAAGAATATATTCTATTAGATTTATGTTTTTATGTCTACATATAAGTGATTATATAAGAATATAATGAAATATATTTTAGGCTTAAATTCGACGATCATAATAGCAAAAAATAGTTTTATTGAAGTAATTATACGCTGATAATTAATTGTGTTGCTGCTGTGTAACAGAATAAAATTGAAAAGTAGATAAAATTTAATAATTTTGGGTTCTATCAAGCAATTTTAAAAAGGCAAAAATCGAAGAACCTAAAAATATATTACCAGACACGCTTATTTTCTCTTTAAAAAGCGTGAACCGAGTGAAAATAGTTGAAATTCTATAAAAACTATTAACTCAACATTTGATGTAACACATACAAATATAAAAAAAAATAAAATAAAAATCAGCTTCACGCTGTATCCCGCACACAGCAGGGTAGGCAGAGGGAACCTAGTGTTAAGACACTCTGTTCCCCACTTTCTGCCGAATTCTGGAGGCATTGCGTGTTAAGTGAAAAAAAAAATGCGTAAAATTGAATTATTTACGTAAATCTGGCAATATTCTTATACTAAAAAAAAGAAAGAGCATCGAGTGTGACGCTTTCCTCATAAGAGCTCAATAAAACATCGAGAAACTTACGTTACTCAAAAATCGTTGAATATTAAGTTATAACAAATGAAAGTATGCGAATCCACTTCAAACTTGGTTTGTGAGAAACATTTGAGTTTATGTATCCACTTTTTGTTTTACGACGTTTTTTTTTAGAAAATAATACAAAGAGGTTAATTTAAAAATAGTTTCTTGTTTTTCATATATATAGTTATGTATCTAAGTGTGAAACTACAATTATGCGTTTTTACATATCTAGGTATTCTAAATTTTTTTGATTTTGCTTTCCTTCTTATTTTAATTTAAGTTATAACTAATTTCTCCCTGAAAATGACACTTGCAATATATTTTTTTAGCGTTTTGTTATTGTGTTTTGTATAGTGTAGTTTCATATATTATATAGAACTATTTCGAAAAATTGTTGAGGCCATCGTGGCGCAGTCATTTTTTATTTTTTAATTTCCTTGATCTGGAAGCGAGGCAAAGCGTGTCGTAGAGTTTGATCACTCAACACGCAATGCCTCAACATTAAGGAGAAAAGTCTGAAACAGTAATGTTTCATTGATGAACGGAATATCTTGACACTACGTTCCTAGGTTCCTTTGCGGCATACAGCGTGAAGAATTTGATGATTACTAAATCTTTGTTTGCATTTTGATCTATTTTTTTAATGTTAATATACTAGATACGACTACATTCTTCCAGGTCAGTCGTGGCTAAGCGGCACGAAGTGTGACTATAAAACTGACTGGTTGTGGGTTCGATCCCCACTCGAGGAGATGAAATATTTACTTAAATTTATATTTCCATTTCTTCGCTCTGGTGTCGAGGTTTAGCGCGGCGTTGAGTTCTGCCAGTCAACACGCAATGCCTCCAGAATTCGGCAGAAAGTGGGGAATGGAGTGTCTTAGGTTCCCTCTGCCTACCCTGCTGTGTGCGGGATACAGCGTGAAGCTGACTACATTCTACTTAAAACAATTTTAAAATATTTTTGTTACATTGTTTAGTGGGCCGTCGAAGTGCGAATAGCGCCCTACTTTAGCACAAGCATACTTTCATGTGATGTGTCAAAATGAGCAAGTCACTTTTGACATTTAATTAAATGTCGCCTTTATACAAAAAATATTTACAACTCTTAAAATCTACAGTTACTGATAAGGTGTCGTAAAATTTGAAAGCAGAATTTATTTATTTTTATTGATGGACTATTTATTTAAGATTTGAATAGACATTATAGATTTACTTAAAAAATTATGTATATATAGGTAAAAATATTTTTAAAATATAATCAATTTTATCAGCTTCACGCTGTATTCCGCACACATTAGAGTAGGCAGAGGGAACCTAGTGTTAAGACACAGAAGAAATGAAGATATAAATGTAAATAAATATTTAATCTACTCGAGTGGGGATCGAACTCACAACCAGTCGGTTTTACAGTCACACTTTGTGCCTCTGCGCCACGAGTGGCCTCAAAAATATGTACATATATAGATACGTACGTACTTGTATATATATAAATATAATAAACAAATTAAACTAATAGAATAAAACTGGAGATGAATTTATTTACGTCTGATTTTAAAAGGAGAAAAGATTGCATTAATTGTAAGATTAGATATGTTGCATTGTACGGTTTGTGGACCAGATTATTAATCAGAAGGCTACAATATTAATCTGTCTTTTTGTCAGCTTCACCCTATATCCCGCACATAGCATGGTAGGCAGAGGGAACCTAGTGTTAAAACACTCGGTCCCCCACTTTCCACCGAATTCTGGAGGCATTGCATGCTGAGTGGCGGAACTTAACGCCGCGCTTTGCCTCGACACCAGAGCGAAGAAATAAAAATATAAATGTTAAAAAATATATCATTTCCTCGAGTGGAGATCGAACCCACAACCAGTCGATTTTACAGTCACTCTTTGTGCTCCTGCGCCACGACTGGCCTCATCTGGAATTAATACACTGTAATTATAGAAATCGATAAATCCCTTTAGTTAATGACCGTTAAGTGTGTAGAATTAAAGTAAAGATAATATTTACGATCACGCGACGACCTACATACCTTTGATATAATTTTACATTTGAAGTATAGTGGGTTAGTGTATCGAACTTTTTACAGCGATACGGTAAATATTAATTAGTTAGCCGAAATAATTGGAATCCATCGAAGTAATCATATAAATATTAATCACTATATAAAATATCTATATATTGAGGCCAGTCGTGGCGCAGCGGCACGAGGTGTGACTGCAAAACCGACTGGTTGTGGGTTCGATCCCCACTCGAGGAGATGAAATATTTACTTAAATGTATATTTTCATTTCTTTGCTTTGGTGTCGAGGCAAAGCGCGGTGTTGAGTTTTGCCACTCAACACGCAATGCCTCCAGAATTCGGCAGAAAGTGGGGAACGGTGTGTCTTAATACTAGGTTCCTGTGTGTTCCTGCTGTGTGCGGGATACAGCGTGAAGCGTGTTTTTTATTATGTAAAATACCGAGGCCGTTGTGGCGCAACGGACACAATGGTGTGACTATAAACTGTTGTGGGTTCGATCTATATTCGCCAAATTTAATTATTATTTATTAAAATTTTTTATACCTTCGTTTGGTAACAAGGCAACAATTGCGGTATTTAGTTACGATATTTAAGCACAATGTATCGAATTCGGCGGGAAGTGGGGAACGGAGTGTCCTAACACCAGGTTCCGTCTGACAGCCCCTTTGATTTTTATATAAAACGGTCATTACAATATTATTGAAACTATACATCCAGACTGTAATGATCTTTAAAATGATGAACCAACTAAGAATGATGGATGGGTTCTTCCAACTCTTCGTGATGAATGAGCTAAAGGACATTTGCATTATACAGACGGTCACTAGCTAAGCAATGTATCTGGATATAAATAAGTTTTGTTATTATGGATATAAATGGTAATCAGCAAAGGAAATTGAATTTTTCATTAATTTTATTGTACTATTTTTTGTTTTCAAATATTTGAGTCAAGTCGTGGTGCAAGGGACTTCAAACGAGACACTTTTTTGGTTCGATTTGGTCTTCAAGTAAATAAAATATTTAATATTTTATTTTTTCTCTCGCTCGCTCGCTCGTGCGGCGGTAAGTGATGAATGGAGTGTCTTAACACTAGATCTCTCCCCACCCTGCTATAATCGGAATACAACGTAAATCTAAAAAAAATATAATCTTACAGTAATTAATAGATAAATATTGTATTTTAACCGATGTAATCCCACTTTTACTCAGACAGAAACAACGAGGACGAAACAAAGAGTTCCATTCATTAAAATTGCAAATGAGATTTACCGTCCAAATATGGACAGTGAGTTACGACAAAAAAACAAAATCAGCTTCACTCTGTATTCCGCACACAGCAGGGTAGGCAGAGGGAACTTAGTGTTAAGATACTCCATTCCCCACTTTCTGCCAAATTCTGGATGCATTGCCTGTTAAGGCAATTGTGGCAGAACTCAACGCCGCGCTTAGCCTCAACACTAGAGCGAAAAAATAGAAATATATATAAATTTAAGTAAATATTTCATTTCCTCGAGTGGGGACCGAACCCACAACCAGTCGGTTTTACAGTCACACTTCGTGCCGCTGCGCCACGACTGGCCTCACGACAAAACAAAAGGTTTTTTTAAATTTCACTTCGCTTTACATGTCACCTTTGTATGATTCACGGAATCGTTTCAAGTTCATAGTGAGATGGCGGTTTTATAAGTTTATTGTCTTCAGCGAAAGTTAAGGTCAAAATGTGTTTGTTCGTGGGCACACAATAAAATTGAGAGTAAGACTGGTTCATTGCTGACCGATTGGTTTTTCTTTTATGTAGGTCATTTTGATATATTATTTAAAAAGAAATAGAGGCCAGTCGTGGCGCAGCGGCAGAAAGTGTTACTGTAAAACCGCCTCGTTGTGGGTTCTATCCACACTCGAGGAGATGAAATATTTATTTAAATTTTTATTTTAATTTCTTCGCTTTGGTGTCGAAGCAAAGCGCGGAGTTGAGTTTTGCCACTCAACACGCAATACCTCCATAATTTAGCGGAAAAGGGGAACAGAGTGTCTTAACACTAGGTTCCCTCTGCCTATCCTGCTGTATGCATTATAGGAGAATATAGAACTCATCTCAAAACAAGCACATGCTTTCTATTTGTATGGAAAATTTATACGTTCAGCTCAATCGAAACTAGTTTATCCAGTGCAAAAGAAAAATTATACGTGATGCGCTATCATAACTACTAGGAAATGGGAAGAAAAATCCATTTAGACGTGTAATAATCTGGTTGCGGTTCTAACATGAGTAATTTAATGCGTTCGTCGCCTTCGGCTCTGCTTGAACATTGAAAAGTGGTTGTTGATATGTAATTTACCAAAGAAATTATAATATCATTTCAAACTGTTCCTGTACATATAATTTTTATAATTGCTATAATAAATAATAGGCCGAGGCCAGTCGTGGCGCGGTGGCACGAGGTGTGACTGTAAAACCGACTGGTTGTGGGTCCGATCCCCACTCGAGGAGATGAAATATTTACTTAAATTTATATTTCCATTTCTTCGCTCTAGTGTCGAGGCAAAGCGCGGCGTTGAGTTCTGCCACTCAACACGCAATGCCTCAAGAATCCTGCAGGAAGTGGGGAACGGAGTGTCTTTTACTAAGTTCCCTCTGCCTACCCTGCTGTGTGCGGGATACAGCTTGAAGCTGATACGTAACAAATGTATGTACATATATTTCTGTTCTTAAGTAAATACATATGGCAGATGGCACCTCGTGTTAAGACACTCTGTCCCCCACTTTCCACCGAATTTGGAGGCATTGCGTGCTGAGTGGCGGAACTCAACGCCGCGCTTTGCCTTGACACCAGAGCGAAGAAATGAAAATATAAATATAAATAAATATTTCACTTCCTCGAGTGGGGATCGAACCCACAACCAGTCGATTTTACAGTCACACTTTGTGCCTCTGCGCCACGACCGACCTTTGTTAAGTAATTTTGTAATATCTATGTTTCGCGGAAACGTACAATATAAACGTTTGTGTAAGTTTGCATGTTATTATGAACATGGTTATACTCTATGTTGGTAATATATTTACATAAACTAATTTTCTAAGAGTTTGTATTGGCATGTTATTTATGTGTAACTCATTAAGAAACATTTTTTTTTGTCTGTGATTGCTACAATTTTTTTCCTATGTCCAAGTTGTTTTTAGGGTTCCGTTTCTTAATAGATAAAAACGGAACCTTTATAGGATCACTTTGTTTCCAGTCTGTCTGTCTGTCAAGAACATTTATCATTAAATATTCACTACTATACTCTAGAAGCACAGAAAAAAATCAAACTTCTAAGTCAGCGCAATCAAAGAATACGAGCATTTATACATCGATTTTGCTTGTCTTATATGAAATTCGCCGCGTAAACAAAACCTATATATAGGGTACTTCCCGTTGATCTACAGTTGAGAACTTTTGCACAAAGTCACAACTTGTAATACAAATGAAGCAAAAAACTCAAAAAGTAAAAATTAATAGGCATTTTATACAAAAAAATAATATAACAAACTAAGCTACAAATGTATTGTAGCTCATCTCTATATATAATAAGACAGTAAAAATATTTTGTCTGTACATTTAGTAATTTTGACTGAAATGGATAGAGGGATACTTAAAAAGACTAATAGAAAGCAAAAAGATTTTTTTTGAATTTCTTGTCTGTCTGTCTGTCTGTCGACATATTGTTGTCCGCATTTTTCTCTGAAACTACTAAACCGATTTACTTGAAAGTTTCACCAATTGCTTTGTTTTAACTTAATTTAGGTTCTAAAGTTTGGTTCATCAAAATCGGTTCATTAAAAAAAAAGTTATCGTCATTTGAATGAACTCAAGGCATTAGCTTGCCAGCGAATGTTATATAGAAATCGCGCTGGTATG
>JAATLQ010034552.1:8418-23394 GCA_013421005.1 Heliconius erato x Heliconius himera
TATATATATATATATATATATATATATATATATATATATATATATATATATATATATATATATATATATATATATATATATATATATATATATATATATATATATATATATATATATATATATATATATATATATATACATAGCTAACTAGTATAGACTGGTTTAGATAAATTCTTTATAAAAAAACGTGCAGAAGCTTAAAACCTTTGCGAGACGTGATGGGTTTGTGTTACAGTAATCTTGATATGTCACTGATAGTACTATAACCATAACTTCTTCCTAAGCCTTATCGTGTTTGCTGAGACGACGAATAAGATATTCTATTTCACTATAGTTTACGTACGATCAATTCATCTAGTATTAGTTATTCCACACTTAGGAAAGAAAAATACTTATTAAGGAAACGTATATAAATTTTAACGTAGCGGGATTTGAACCCGCGCCTCATTGGATACCGTCCACGCGCCCTGACCAACTAAGCCATACGTGGAAAACATCAAATCCCGCTACGTTTAAATTTTTATATATTTTCTTGTATATAAGTAAGAATGATATTATTTCAACTCAAACCAATAAGCGTCTTACTCTAATAATTTACTGTAAATAACAAATGTTTGAATAATTATTATGAAATTGACAGATTATGAAACTCTTCTAATACTTATTATAATATTATTATTATAACACAGAATAACTCACTATACTAGATTTTATTTATAAATTCAAGTCGAAAATTTTAAATATTTTACACCTAACAAAGCTACCTGAGTTTCACACGTAAGGTAATCTTTGCATAATTCATGTCGCTGAAAGAGTGTTTCGCATCTTGGAAAATTTCGCTGAGAATTAGGGAGTTTTGGAGCTAGTATATGAACCTACTATAATATTAAATACTCCATTTACTGATAACAAATACGTTTCTTTGGATATTGTAAAAAATATAATTTATTAGCATAAGAATGAGAAATCGATAGGCATTCTTTATTAACGGTCAGTGAAGCAATTAACACGCAATCCAATGTACTCGTATCTATCCACTACAAAGTATAACTATGATGGCGGGGTATTTATTTAAGACAAAATATTATACGGCGAAGTTGCGGCGTTGAGTTTCGCCATTACAACACGCAATACCTCCTGTCTTAGTCACTAGATTTCCTCTGGCTATCCTGCTGTCTGTGAACAGCGTGAAGCTAGAAAAGAAAAAAGAAAACATAATATAGCTCTTGAAGACGATGCTTACAAAACCAGGTTAATTATTAGATTTACATATGTATGTCACTTCAACTGATCACTATAGTATTTGTAAACAATATGTTGTTATATATCGCAAACGGGAAAATCCTATTTGTGTGTTTAGGTACAGAATTCACTTTATATAAGTAATATTTATACTTATTATTGAGTAATGTGGAAAAAGTATGTTTTATTTATAAACTTACTTGTTATAATAATTAATTCTTTGTATTGAAAATTCTCATTTATTCTATAGTATTTATTAGGTGATTAAAACACAACACAGACAGAGGCCAGTCGTGGCGCAGAGCACAATCTTGTTATTGTGAACGCGATAGGTTGTGGGTTCGATTCGATGAAATATTTTATATTTTCATATCTTCGCTCCGATGTTGATTGAAAGGGCGACGTTAAGTTCCGCCCCTTAACACGCATAGCCTCCAATAATCGATAGAAAATGAGAAATGGAGTGTCTCACTAGATTCCCTCTGTCTGCCCTGCTGTGTGTGGATACAGTGTGAATCTAAAAAAACGTAATTTCACTTTATATTATCGCTAATAACTACACTTTTCATGGTCAAATTAGAAATTAGTGCTTGCAGTCTTTGAACGCATATCTAATCTATTTTAAAGATTAAAGTGCCAAAAGTATTAAATATATTTTACTATCAGAATGATCTAAAAACGAAACATTTGCGTCACACATTCTTAATATAAAGAATTTCCTGTAATAGAAATAGATGATGTTTCATATTTAAATGATAATTAAATAAATCAAAAATATTTTTTTATGCACATAATAAATATCTTTATTTATATTGCAATTTTGTATTAAAAGAAGCGACCCGCTCGCGGCCAGGCTACGCCTTTACCTACCTGCATTTACCTACTAAAATTATTTTTTTTTTCATCTGAAGTACTTTTGTGATCTAATAAAATTATAATTTTAAAAACAATGCCCATACATTGATAACTAAAATTTCAGCCAAATCAATGAAATTCTTAATGTATAGCAATATTAACTAATGTAATTCTTTATATTTACATAACTTTTTTATTCATGAACCGATTGAAATAAAATAAACACAAAACATTTAGGGATGTTTGCCAAAAATACAATAGTGAAAACTGCATTTAAATCAGTTAAGCCATTCATGAGAAGCGCGAAAAAACAAACAAAAAGACAACGTATTTAAAAATCATTGTTTTGAACTTATATCGATCATAGATATCCAACACCTTTCGAACGCTAAATTCTTTAAAGAATCACTCCAGGATTTTAATTTAAGAAAATCTATTTGTGGAGTTTATAATGAAATAATAGATATATAAGAAGATCCGAAGTGCGTCACATACGACGTGTTTACATTATATGTTTTACGGTTAGCGATTATCTTCTGGCATCGGGCGGACGAGGACGTATGAGGACGGGTGACCAAGTTCATGGGACACGGCTACCCGCGCCCACTGGCTTTCCCTCCTCGCTCCTATTAAATAACCCGCGCACACTTTTCCATCCATATTGCGTCAATGGTCGGATAGAGCACGCGATATTTGCGTCTGAGCGTCTATTAATAGCATTGCCTGGCGAAAATTTCACGAGTCATCAGTTTTATTTTAGAAGGAAACGATTCAAGTAAATAAAATAGTATTAAATAAGTCTTTAGTTGAGCCGTGGCGTGTTTTGTTTTCGCGTTGCGTTGGAGTGCAGGACGGACGCGCGGACTATTTCGAATTTCGGTATGACGGGTTAGGGAATATTTATAATCAAATTCGTCACTTCGATGGATATATAATATATATTTTAGGATAAGTAAAGATCTCTTTTCATGAAATATTTATATAAGATTATTTTCGGTACTATATTATTATTTTATTGGGGATTTATTTATTTCTCCGCGAGCGTCATTCTCTTTCAGCATCTGAACGCCATTACCAATATTTTAGGTGGAATGACGCATTTGAATGTTTTCATAAATGAGACAAATATTAAATGATTTTTCCACAAATACACGTGGTTGTTGCTTACAACGCTATAGGATGTTTTGAAATAGACATACAACATTTGAAAAGTTGAAGAAAATTGTAAAGATGTGTTAGTTATCTTTGCAATTTTTTTTTATCGATTTCACGCTGTATCCTTTACGCAAAGAGTTAGGCTGACGTTAAGTAACGTTAACCCAATTTTTCACTGAATTCTGGAGGCATTGCTTGTTGAGTTGCCTTATGCCTTAAGAGAATAAATGAAAATAATAAATATTTCATTTATTCGAGTGTGAATCGAACTTACAACCTGTCGCTTTTACATACACACGCTTGTGCCCTTGCGACATAACTGGGTTTCTTTTCTTCTGTAATGTTACTTTGATAAACTTCATACTACGATGTTCACGCTAGAAATGACGAGAACATTTTATACAATTATGAGTTCAACGTAGTAGCTTGAGCGTTTCACAAATATTTGTACTGCCTATATCTTGACGTTTTTAATGATATTATCTTTTGTAATGTAAACGAAAATCCCACAGAACAAATCTTGTAATATAAAGAGGTTGACAGTTTATTTCTACTTATCAAATTAAATCAGCTTCACGCTGTATCCTGCACACCGCAGGGTAGGCAGAGGGAACTTAGTGTTAAGACACTCCGTTCCCCACTTTCTGCCAAATTCTGGAGGCATTGCGTGTTGAGTGGCGGAACTCAACGCTGCGCTTAGCCTCGACACCAGAGCAAAAAAATTAAAATATAAATTTAAATAAATATTTCATTTCCTCGAGTGAGGAGCGAACTCGCGACCAGTCGATTTTACAGTCACACTTTGTGCCCCTACGCCACGACTGGCTCTAAATTAATTGTAAGCCTCTATTTCTGTATCATACCGTATCTCTAACAGATACATTTTAAATTATTTTCGCGATAAATATACAGAAACTTTCGTTAACGGCTATTCCTAAATGAAATTGTCTTTCATTTTTTTTTATTTGCGATCTAGACAAAGAGAAATTATTAAAAAGTAACTATTTGTTTAGTTCTATCTGTCGCATGTACGTTTAATAACTACCATCGCGTGTAGCAGATGACATTAATTAGACACGTTCCAATTATTCTAAGACAGCATCTTTGATGGTAGTCTATCAGTTTTACGGTCAAATTGTTATTTAAAATTTACTTTAGTAGCGACTCCTTAAGGTAACTATTATTTTAACCCTAAAGATTATTTTGGAATTAATAAACGCATCATATTTTTTTTATTATGGAAATACTAAATGTATTCAATTCACAGAACAGATTTAAAAGTCCCTTTTTGCTTTTCATTTTATTATTCTCTGTCATATACTAAAATTATGATATATAGAAGAAAGTATATCTAATACTTTCCTACTAATTTTATAAAGCTAACAAAACGTTTGGGCGAACGCGTTAATCTCAGGAATACTGGTACGAATCGGGAACTTCTTTATATGTTCGATAGTTAATTTTTTGATAAATGGCTATGATTACATTACGTCATATTAATCTCGTACATAACACAATTTAATGCTGTATTACTTCCTAGTGTCTTTTATTTGAGACAAATTTGCGTATTATAATATGATTCAACTTTTTTTTTAACACTACGCTGGTAACGTCAACAATTTTCCTATTAGCTATTAGTTTATAATTTATTAGTAGCGCGCACCGTTTACGTAGAATGTACATATATGATACATGTTAATATGAAGTCAATGTTAATATTTTGCTTAAACATTACAATAAAATTGGCAATCATAAGATATTCAGGCCAGTCGCGGCGCAGCGGCACGAGGTGTGACTGTAAAACCGACTGGTTGTGGGTTCGATTCGCACTCGAGGAGATGAAATATTTACTTAAATTTATATTTCCATTTTTTCACTCTGGTGTCGAGGTTATGGGCGACGTTGAATTCTGCCACTCAGCACGCAATGCCTCCAGAATTCGGCCTCCAGAAAGTGGGGAACAGAGTGTCTTAACACTCGATTCCCTCTGCCTAACCCTGCTGTGTGCGGGATGCAGCGTGAAGCTGATTTGATTTATTTATATTTCCATTTCTTCGTTCTGGTGTCGACGTTAAGCGCGGCGTTGAGTTTCGAATCCGGCAGAAAGTGGAGAACAAAGAGTCTTAACACTAGGTTCCCTCTGCCTACCCTGCTGTGTGCAGGATACAGCGCGAAGCTGATTTATTTATTTTATTGTATAAGGTAATATGTATATATTTTATAGTCTATAACGTTTAATGCATACTTTTTGAGAGAGTCCACATGGACAATCGTTTTTTTAAACTAACATAAATGATCAATTTCGATATATGTAGATATATTATGTGTGAATTATTAGACCATGACTATTAAGATGCATAGTTCTAAAGATTTAATAAGATATATTTCGAAAGCCTTCTGGACATTAGGCTTATACGTAACACGCTATGTTTGTATTATTATTTTCCTTTTTCACCTTCTTCAATTTTAGAAAGGCAATTTTAAATGTAATATTTAATAGTGCTATACTTGAACTTCGTATATAATTTCGCAAAAGTGACGTTTTAGGTTAAATAATAAAATTTAAAAAATTAAATTAGCTTCACGCTGTATCCCGCACACAGCAGGGTAGGCAGAGGGAACCCAGTGTTAAGACACTCCGTTCCCCACTTTCTGCCGAAATCTGGAGGTATTGCGTGTTGAGTGGCAGAACTCAATGTAAGGCTAATATGATTTCAGTGTAAACGCGAGCCGTATTCATGGTTCGACGGCTCTGATACAATGCCAAGGCGTCATTTCCGTCATACCGTCCCCTGACCTTTTCAATGGGGTTAAACCTACCTTTGTATGACGTCAGTAGAGTTTAGTTTTTGTCTGTAAATCGCTAAAGCGTAATGTTAAAATTGGTTTAATCTAGTTTAAATATAACTGTAACTTTGAAATATATTTACCAAAATTGTTATTACTATTTTAATATATAAAATATTCAAGTTATACTACTACACTAAAATATATATATATATATATATATATATATATATATATATATATATATATATATATATATATATATATACTACAAAAATATTCAAATTATACTATTAGCTATTAGATATTTAATGAAATAGTTACAAAACTCTTAATTGACAACGTATTTTTTATGATTATTTCAGATTGTGAATCTTTAATACGCAAAATGCTAGTTCTGGAACCAATGAAAAGGTATACAATAGAGCAAATAAAGAAACATCGATGGATGTCAGTGGAGCCCTACACAGCGCCTACAATCACTGCCGATCCTATGAGAAGTCCTGCTCACGTAACGCACCATACTCAAGAACCAAACGAGCAAGTCCTTCGGCTGATGCAAAGTTTAGGAATAGACCCTGTTAAAACTAAAGAAGTGAGTCTGTTTTAGATTATCAGGGCGGTGGTGTAATTTTTTTTAATATTATTTATTCTTTGATATGCACTTATCACAATATTTATATTTGTAAATACGAAATGGAACAATATACCACTTCTCAATCACTTGCAATATAAAATCTTAGTGTGCCATACAGTGGGTACTATTTCAATATCATATCACCTATTTCTCATATCTTATCATGGTGTATGATTTTACATTCTTTCAACTCAGATTTGAATTCACAACAATTGTTGACGTTTTTTATCTATATATTATTACGTACAACATTTCAAGATATATGAAATAGAGTAAGCTAGCATCTAATATCGACTAGGAGTATTGACACAATGTGTTTTATAGAATCGTCGTCTTAAACAGTTATAAGTGGTGCGTTGTCTGTTAGTCATTCAATTAGCAACTCCGATGGCGCAGACGTGGAATCTTAAAATATGGAACTTTTTTGGCTTCACGCCTATTCTGTGGGTATACATCCGTACATGCCGACGATACAGAGGGAACCTGGGATTTAATCTAGTTAGTTAGGAACCTAGTATTAGACATTTTGTTGCCATCAGGACACTTCAGCTTTCCACTTTCCGCTGAATTTGAATAAATAAATTTGAGAAAACGCTGCGTTTTGTCTCATTACCAGAGCGAGAAAAAGAAAATATTAAATATTTCATTCCCCGAGTCTAACCCACAACCATCGCGTTTACAGTCACACTTCTGTCCTCCTGCGCCACGACGGCCCCTAGAAAAAAACTCATACACATCTCAAAAGTAGGATATCTAGTAGAAGAGTAGTAGTAGTAGTAGTAGCCAAGCTCCGGCGGGAGTGTGACACACTGTGTTTCACCACAGAGTCTTCGCTCGAACAGTTACGACCACCACGCGGCCATCTACCTGCTGCTGCTGGAGCGCCTGCGCGCGCGCGCCGAGACGCGCCGGCCCTCGCGCAGGGAACATGACCGGCGGGACCATAATAGGTTAGTTGTAATACTATTTTCTTTTCATTCCATAACATTTTTATTTCTTTATAGTATTTATTTATAGTAGGACAGCCAGTAGGTAGAGAACCTAGTGTAAAGACACAACGTTCACTACGCACCGATAGAATTCGAGATTGAGTGGTGGAACTCAACGTCGCATTCTGTTTTGCCTCAGTGGGGAAATAAGAATAATTCAACATCGCTCATAACAATCGGACGCTGTATATTATATAAAACATATGTAAGCTTTGCAATAGAGATATTTGAACAAAATGTAAAACTAATAATTTCGGGCGAAAAATTACGATCGGAGTATCTTGCGACTACGTTCTCTCTATCAACGAATGAGCGTGAAACTTAATTTTTCGTAGTCATAAAGTTACACGTAAAAATATCTGATCCCTTAAATTTCACCGAGTTCTTATAATATCTAAGTTGCTTGGAAATTTAAGTTATTGTAATCTAATCTATTCGCGCTTTATCCCTAGCGGGGTAGTCAGAGGGAAAGGAGCGCAAAACGCTACGGTCTCTACATACCTCTTTCGCCTCGTCTACTATCATCAACCCCTTCGTACATGCCCTCATAGTCCATAGAGTCTTAATAGCCATTCCATATCCAGATCACAATCTTGTAATTTCTTAAAGCATTTCAATGCTTATCTTATTAGCTTACTTAGGACTTTATTATATAAATATAATTAGTCGGGTATTGCCCAAAAACTATTTACCTAGAATGTCGCTATTGTATAGGTATAAGACGTGGTTATATAAAATATTCCATTCATTATTGTTACAATAATCATTTTGTCATATGAAATGATGACTTTTGTATAAGATAATGTTTGTTCTTACATCACAGTCTTCATGCGTTTGATGCAATCATTAATTTTTTAAACGGAAATTGCTAAAGTATAAATTTGCAGCTCCATTCTCTTTTTACGATCTAATGAGGTACTGTAATTTACTTGGTGAAGGTTAACATTACGTTTTAATCTTTTAAAAGTATAAAATTAATTTGAATCCAGAACGTGAGCGTTATTAACATATAATTAGTAAAATTAAAGAATAAAGATTTAGTTATTACTGCGGGCACAACACGTTTCATACTTTTTATTGTTTATTAGTTAAATATTATTATTATCTTTTGAAACTAAACTACAATTAAACGTCTCGAATTACAGCGGAAAGCAGTGCGAGGTGTTTTGACTAGGTTCTCTGTATCAGCTGTACAAACTGTAAATAATAATTACGTGACAGAGTAAACTTAATTCATATCCGTAATTACTTTAGTATTGTTAATAATATCAGAAAAATAAAGCTTTTATAATATTTTAAACACTAATACAATCCTAAATATGCGTTATTATATTATTAGTAATAGTCATCAGTTTGTTTGAGATTATTGACATATTTTTTTAGCTTTACGCTGTATCGCGCACATAGTAGGGAAGGACATTAAATGAAAATATAAAATAATTCATTCCCTTAATGGGAATTAAACTCCAATCTTTGTTGTTTACAGTCCACGCTTTGTTTTTACATTATGCTATTTTTAATGTTGAACAAATTAAAAATTAATTAATTTTGGATTAAAATAATAACATTATTAAATAATTCCAGATTGCTTCACACGGGAGAGCGTGATTTCAACAGATCAGTGCCCACTGCCTCCGACTCATCGTCAGCGGAAACGCAGAGGCTGCTCTCCCTCGCCGGCGTCAATATGACCGAACAGAGGCTTCTGCAACGAAGTACTGATTCGGAAACGCACCGGAGCTTTCTAGTCGCTAATATTGATAAACATGATGATTCCAAGCTACTGTCAATGAGGAATGTTGATCAGAGACCCGAGAGGCTCACAACGTATGAACAACAGCAGAACATTTTAAAGCAATCGAGTGAGGACTGTCGAAGGTTGCTCCAGCAATCTACCACTGTGGGTCCCGAACCACAAAATAAGACAGATACAAGGCTTTTAACTTCATCTAGTTTCGATTCAAAATGTGCTATCGAAGGCGGTCGGTCCACTTTGACCACAGAACAAAACGCCATAGCCACTTTCCTTCAAAACTCCGCTTCGGCAACTAATTTTAATGCGGAAACTATTAAACTACCGAGCTCTACGACATTTACGATGTGTTCCGAAGCCGCTAAACTTATGAATACGTTACAACAGTCGCCATTACCTTTGAAGGGCACAGTTAATCTTAGTACTAGTCCGATACCGAGTCAGTTTACTGATACTAAGTTGACCAGCGTTTTAGAACAACCGAAACCCCTAGAATCTAGTCGACTAGTCGCGCAAGCACAACAACAAGAAAGATTGCAAACAAGCACACCTCCTTTTAAAGAATATATGAATATTCCAAGTTACTCGTACTTGCAAAATACTGGTATACAACCGGTTTCCTCCGAAGCAAACTATTCTAACTCGGCTACTGGCGATTTATTTCCTAATACGTTATACAGACCTGACAGTAAATTTTCCTTAAATAGATATACAACAGGCCAAACGTATAATCAAGTATTACCAACGGGTTCTGAGCCGACAAAATTTCAACAACAATATTCCTCCTCAACCGATGAAGGCTGTGAAACCGATATGGAGGAAACAAATACGAGTGGGGTTCAAAATCGATTAAGTTCTTACGCAAGTTCGAGTTCCAGTAGTGGGGTGGTCACTTTTTTTAACAACAAAAGCCTCAGCCAAAATTTAAGTTGCGATTCTTCACAGAGCAACTTCTCGACTTTCGAAAGCATCGATTACCAGCTTTCCGATTGCTCGAGTGAACTGGCTAGCAGCTTGCCGAGTTGTACTTCTAATGAAGATAAGCTTGCATATGAGAACTCTTCCCTTGTAAACACTAGCCCTATGCATCCTTGTGTGTATATATCCTCGTATAACAATAAAACAGGCGGCACAGGATTCATTGCAAGGCACAATCCTATTAATTACCAATCGGCAAACAAAAATTGCACTCGCGCTATAACACGAAGTCCCGTGGATTTTAGGGAAGGGAGGCGAGCAAGCGACGGTCTGGTGGCCCAACAGGCTGCACAATCAAATGACACGCAAAAAACTACTCTCGCCTTCAATAGCCAAAGGTTGAACGAAAATTGTAAGGCAAAAGGTGTTTTAGAACTTCATCTGGTCCAAAAGGAAGCGCAGAAGCTCAAAACACAATACCAGTCCTCGCTCCCCGCTGAGGAAATGACACAAAGACAGATACAGCACAACCAATTCGCGGCTAACTTCACTCCTCATTACTTAGATTCGAAGAATCCCACTAAGAGAATAAGTTTACCGGAGACGTTTAATTATTCTAGCACGTCACCACCAATGCCTGCAAGTCCTAAAATTACACTACAAGATAATTCAGATTTATCTCACTCGTCCTTGTCTCAAGTGAAGCCTCCCCTCCAACAACAGTTAATGCAACACAGACTCTTCCAACAAAAACGACAACTTTTACAAAAACAAATGACACCACCTAACTTACATGAAATGAGCGCCCTTCACAGTTTACAAGTCGGTCTCAGTAGACGCCAAATGTTGAGACAACAAAGCTATAAAATAGCGCAACAACAACAAATTCTTCCACCGTTGCCGTTGACCGAAACGGAAAATAGAGATTTATTGGCATTCCAAGCTATTGTCGAGGATCCTAATCGAGTTAAACCAAAAGATGATGAGGAATCCAAGTTTTATCAGGGCTCAGTGGATATTATACACAAGGAGAGACTGGGGAATGAGAACTGGTCGAATTTGCCGTCTAGCTTGCAAAGCGCTTGTCAGATATCGGAGATACTATTCCAGCCGCAGACCTGCTACCAGGTATTCCAACAGATCAACTAGTACACGTAGATTTATTATATTAGTAGAAAATTTTGTCAAAAGTTAATTTATGAGAGGACGTCGTGGGTTCGCTTCCTAATCGGGAGAATGAAGTCTCTTAATACTAGGTTCTCTCAGCATACCTTGCTAAAAAAATATAAGTGATTCTTTTTGTGTCGATTGTCACTGAATAATTTCACTATTAACGGTTCTAATTCCAAATAATGGAAATATTTCCAAATCTAATTTCAGAATACCGATCTATCGCGAAAAATATACACGTACACGTATTTAGATGCACAAAACACATTCGTAGTACACTATCAGTATTCTAAAATTAAATTTGGCAATATATTGGTTATTTAGAATATAATTGTGAAATTATCTAGTAATAATTGACACAGAAACCTGTACTTATAAATAGCCTATCTATAAATTACGTCAAACGAATTTAATGATTTTTCACAGTAGCAAACAGTGTGACAGTGGTTAGAAATGATTAAAATATCATATTATTAAATTTTGAAAAGTAATGTCACAAAATTTAGATCCCTCCACACACTATCACATTTCCCGATTCGTCGAATCCCCACCACTTTCCTTAACGTGTGACGTAATACATAGATGGCCTCTAAATTCCTATCCGGTCTCTTTTGACAAAATTTCAAGGTTTGATATATAATATGTATGTTTGTGTACTTTGAAAAGATGTGTTCGGAGCATAATGACTAATGTATAACAAATCATTAGTCAGCAGCTAGGACAATGGTCTCATAGTAGTCATATGTTAATAGTTAGTCTAAATAAGATTTTCACCAAAGGCATGGAATCTAGAATGCATGACAATAACTAGTGCTTTAAAAAATAATAAAAAAATAGTCACGTGATCACCATAAAACTGCCGATATGATAATAAAGATTTATACGCCACACGATATTGTAGCTATAATATATGAACCGTTTTAGATATGTTTACATTTCGATATTAAAATTAGGGTTGCCAATCGTAATATAATATTATTATACTGTATTTCAAATTAACACGGCACGGGCTAAAATTACCAGTATATTTTTACAAATACTAAAATTTATTTAAAAAAATATTTCCTTCTGCCTATTGCAATTTTAGGATGCATAGAGGATATTTTCGGTTATAAATTAGAAACAGGGCTTATATCTCACTAATAAAATGTCTTTTTAATATTATACATATATCTAAAATATTATACATATATAAAATATACTACATCGCTTAACAGTGTATTATATTTTAGAGTATATGTTGGCAACCCTAATTAGAATTGTATTCATTATTTACATAACATATACTCAATATACGAGAATGTTACATTCGCCCCTTCATACAGTATATAAATATAAATTCCTCTGTACATATATAATAAATAAATAATTAAGCTTGCCAAATTTTGTATTAAATTAATAGTATGATGTATAAAAATTATAATATTGCATTTTGTATCGTAATGCAAGCGTCTATAAATAAATGTTCCTACCTTCGTTCATAGCCCAAAGTACATATTTTATAAGACATAAGTGACTATTTATTATAAATATCGTCAGTCGGTAAATTTCAATGTATAAGTCTGTTTAGAAAATTCTTATTATTTGCTAACTATAATATAATAATGTTTTATGTAAGATGTGATAGCTTTACTTAGTAGCAAGTTTTAATTTAAATATAAGTAAATGTAACATTTATAATAGTTTCTTGTTTTATTTTATCACCTTATTATTTTGCTTTTTTTTTCGTAGATGACACAAATGCATGAGTATTGCAAAATTAGTAATGTATCATTTTTAAAGAATATTAGTGTAATGATTAATATTCCATATAGCATGAATAGAGGCATGCATTTTTAATTAAAAAGAAATTAAATGTAGCAGGATTTGAACCTGTATTGATTAGACAATATATAGACACTAGCCAACTAAGTTACATATGAGTAAATTTCATTTTACAAAACTACGAGAAATTATTACAAAATTAATAATTTGGCAAAAATAACTTACATACATTTTATTCTACAACATAGTGTAAATATATAAAATATCTAAGTTAAATTTGAATTAGTATTAAAAATGACTTGCGTAGATTATTTTATTTACAAAATCTATTCCTAGTTTAAAAACTAATTATAAATTTCAGCCCAATTGGCAGGGCCATAGCCTGCCTCCGACAGCCAACATGCTGCCTCTAAGCGAAAGCCCTATACTGGAATTAACTGAACAAATGGAATCTATATAATTCAATTATAATAAACAACGGTTAACGCAAATTCTATGTTTCTGATAATTTAATTTATGAGCAATTTTGTCAGAAATTTGAAAACATATGAAAGAAATAAAAGTATAACTTATAATTTCGATATATTTAACAGCTATGCTCTGTTTCGTTTTCAAGAAATGCTATAACGACGTAAAGTAAATTAAAATTGAAAGAACCAATTAATTATAAATTAATTTAAAATGCGTTCATTTTCTATCCATTAGATTTAAATTTGCACATTCCACGGTTAGGGTAAAGGAGCTAGTGTGGATGAAGGATGAATTTTGTGAGCAAATGATGCAAGGATGGGTTAGTTATGAGTAGGTAATCCTAAATATGTATTTGTTAATTAAATATTTTATAGTGGTAAGCAATGCGACAATATGATGATAGGTTAAATTGTTAATCCTGATTGAAATATTTTTATTGTGATCTATGAAATTGTAATAGTCATCTGTAGAAAGTGATTTCAAAGTGAATTCCTGATAAAATGTGAAGAAAACCAAGAGTGTTCTTGTTATTATTTTATTTTACTGGCGTTTTTAAATGCACATACAACCAAATGTTAAATGTTGCATTAAAAAAAATATGGTAACCTTTGCGTTTCTAATTTGTAATTATTAAATTCAGAAGACTATTACGCATAGACGAGTCCCTGTACATAAACTACCTCTTAATAAATAATTTTCGTGAAACAAGACTGAATTCAGTGTCAATTCAGATCAGTGGCAACCCTACCATCCACGGGCTAACTAATCAGTTGGATTTATTTATTCCATCAAATATTCCGTTATATTTACAATATAATATCTTGTAGTTGTGTGTATTTCCTTAGACTATAACCATTTTATCTTATTTAGACACTTTAAAACGATTAGACATATCAATTGTATAGCAATAATAGATTTAATTTGCATTTATACTTGTTTATTTAGCAAAAAAAAAATTGTAGATTGCCATATTGTTTACACGTTCATATTTACGAAGAGAAATCATATAAATACTGGAAATAAAAAGTAGTCATTGTAAAGCAAAATTGTAAAAGTAATTGCAGGATTTTAATCTTATCCAATTATACGTGTGGAATCAGTTCACATTATCACACGGTTTCACATACATAATATATACATAATATATAGATGTAATTCACGATAATATTGTAACCATTAAAGGTGTATGAAGCTTTATTGAACAATAACAATAACTTACATACGTAAGAAAAAAA
>JAATLQ010034552.1:23404-55096 GCA_013421005.1 Heliconius erato x Heliconius himera
GAGAAATCATATAAATACTGGAAATAAAAAGTAGTCATTGTAAAGCAAAATTGTAAAAGTAATTGCAGGATTTTAATCTTATCCAATTATACGTGTGGAATCAGTTCACATTATCACACGGTTTCACATACATAATATATACATAATATATAGATGTAATTCACGATAATATTGTAACCATTAAAGGTGTATGAAGCTTTATTGAACAATAACAATAACTTACATACGTAAGAAAAAAAAACATTTTGGGTAGATTTCTAATAAACATATTTAGACGAAAGTAGTATATAGGTGTTTGGAAGCTTTTACACGATAGTAATATTGCCACTGTATTATATTCCGTCATTTTAATATAATATAATATCTTCATGTTAAACGCATTTATTTTTAGGTATCTAGAAGTAGAATATTTTATATACTTTTGGTGAGAGCATCGTAGGATTGAAGGCATATCACACTCCGCTTGTACCGTTCGATCGTTTAATACGTCCAGCTTAGAAATAGGTAATGTACGTTCTATCCAAATATTTTTTTTATATATTTTATCCTCAGTATTTTGGATGGAGACAAATAATGTGGAATTTTAAATTTCAATTTTTTTTTCTGAGTATCAAAATTTGGCAGTTGAGTGTGATTTCTAAGTAGTGAAACAACGTATACGCCTTGGGATTGTTAAATATGGATTTGGTGCGAACTATTATTTTGTTGTCAGTTTTCTTTAAAACTTACTTTTATAGGATAATATCGTTCGTTACTTAAGTTTAATTATACACGTAGGTGGTTCCGTTGATTTCATTGATTGGATACCTATTACTAAATGTAACTTAATAAAATAAAATAAATTGAAGTTATAGATTTAAAAAAATAATAGCATAAATAATATAAATTAAATTTAATCATTCTAGTTAGCGACTATTTAATTTATTTCCTATATTCTTATATTTAAGGAAACATTGTTCTTTTAACTTGGATTTCATTTTAAAAATTAATTAAGTATACCACTTTTTTATGGTCTTATTTATTATCTATACGGACGGTATTTTCTATGAAAGGAAAGTACAGTTTTAAGAATCAATCAACATTATAATTTATACCTACACATATATTTAAATTTCCGAAAGTAGTTGCATCCAAATCTGTTTTTAGTGGATTTTGTTAGTGCCGTTTCGGTTGTGATACTGCCATAAAAGATAATGATTGTTTATAACCTATAGAAAAAATCGAAATACAATACTTCAATACATAATTATGTTCTTTTTTTGTATTTTTTCCCATACCTCTTACATCATAATCAAAAAAATGATGACGCCATCGTATGGTGGCGATGAAATAAGGCTGTAAACGGGACTGATTGTGGTTAGATCGTTCCTCACTCGTCAATTATCTTCATTATTATTCTCGTATTTTCATGTCTTTGCTGTAGTGACGAGGCAAAAGCGCCCCGTTGAGTTCCGCCACTCAACACGCAATGCCTTCATAATTTAGCGAATAATGGAGAACGAGGTGTCAACACGAGGTTCCCTCTGCCTACCCTGCTGACATAACGCCTTCTAACTTTCAACTGTTTTAAAGATTAGTCTGGACACACGGAAAGACAGACCGACATGAAAAAAATATATTTTGGTTCTGTCTTCGTATCGAGTAAATAACTATATGCACTTGAAGAAACACTGTTATTTTGAAATTACAAACGGACAAGAGAGGCCAGTAGAGGCGCAGGGGCACAAAATGTGACTGTTAACGCTACAAATGGTTGTGGGTTCGATCCTCACTCGAGGAAATGAAATATTCATTTAAATTTATATTTTCATCTCTTCGCTCTAGTGTCGAGGCAAAAGCGCGGCGTTTAGCTCCACGCATTGCCTCCAGAATGCGGCGGAAAGTGGAGAACGGAGTGTTTTCACTAGGTTCCCTTAGGTATTATTAATAAATATTTCTTTCACTATTTTTCCTGCTCGCTCTGGGTAACCTCTTTTAACTCTATATACGAGGCACAACATCCTATAAATTAAAATAATTTAGTACGTAATCAATTTTAAAGACTAAATGTCCATGTGCCATAAATTATAATAAAAATAAAAAAAATATTCACATTTAGTAAATGTGAATATTTTTTTTATTTTTATTATAATTTATGGCACTGGTGAAGTAATTTGTACTTAACTGACGCTTTGGAAAGTCATATCTATACAAAGGTTTTAATCAAATTACCTAGTCCAGTCAGAATTCTCTTTAAGCTAGCCGTAGATTTAATCAGTTTAATCATTTTTCCTTTAACATATAACAAAATCCAATTGTAAATAAAAAAACAATAACCATTATCTAAGTTTAAATTTTAGTGTCCGTCATTGCTATCTATGGAAAGATCATTTTTTTATCATTATTATCATGTGAGTTATTTAATACCATCGTAACTTTTTTTATTAGACGTGCGTGTTTATAAAAATGGCCGGCAGAGTAACCGATTTAATTAAAAATATCGAACGTTTAACGTATTCATACGAAATAACACCGGGTGTAAATGAAGAAGAACTAGATAATTTACATTTTGAGCCTTTATTTTTCTCTATAACATGGCACTCGCACAAATATCAGTGTAAAAATTTAGAGATACCACCTTTAAGGTTAGCAAAATATTTAAGAATAAAAAAGAAACATGTTTTACTGCACATTACTTGTACCAGTTTGAGAACGGATTTTCTACATGATTTATTAACGGAACTGAAACAACTAGACATCTGTAACTTATTTATTATAACTGGAGGTTAGTAAAATTTTCGTGACATTTATTTAAACAAAAATTGCAACAATAATGAGGAATTTGTTAACGTTTGTAAGAATATTTTTTGCAGAAAACTTCATTCCCAGCGAATCGGACTTTAAGAATAGTACAGAATTAATAGCTTATATACGGCATAGTTATGGAAACTACTTTTGCATTGGTTCAGCTGGATTTCCTGGTGAGGATGAAAAATTGTTGCATCTAAAAGAAAAAGTTGATGCAGGAGTCGATTTTTTAATAACGCAGGCATTTTTTGATGACAATATTTACAAAAAATTTACTGAGCAATGTAAAGCTATGAACATTCACATACCTATCATACCTGGTATTTTTCCCTTTGATTCCGCCAAGGAATTGCAAGTAATTTTAAATTTATGTAAAATCCACTTAACATCAGATTTAACTGATTTAATACATTTCACGCCAGGAAATGAAATTGTTTTAAACTTAATTGAAAATCTTAAAGTTAAAAATAATGTAAAACATTTCCATTTTTTTACTTTGAACAAATTTCAAAGAACAATAAAAATTATTAAACAAATATATTGTGAATAATACATATGCTATTCGTTTAAAATATATCTGGGTAATAAAAAAATATATCACTTTTATTAAAAAAAATAGTTTTATTTGATCATTTCTGTTGTTTATAACTAGACAAATTCGCCAAATAAAATCGAGTAATAAAATATAAATCCGAAAAAATTACAAAAATAACTTTCCTATTTCTTGTTTAATGTTCTTAACCTGTTTATCGTTCTTATGACACAATAATAAAAAAAGACAAATAATTAAATAGTAAAATAAAAATAACTAGGTAAAGATTTTAAGAAAATGTTTTTGTACTATTCATTTTTTTTTAAATCTTGACAGAACAATATTGATAGTACGGAAACGCCTTATTTAAGTACAATTTTTCTATACTAAACTGTCAAATCACATATGTCAATTTTCTTGTAAGAATAAGTAGAGGTTATTTTTTGTGCGATTAAATTATTCTTTTATATTAAATTAACTGAATCACAGGCTTATATAACAATTACTTTTCGGAAAGAAGTAAGTAGGTTTTGCATTCACATAGACTTTATATTGTTAAATAGCATATTATCACGTTTTATGTACAAGTCTCTCGTAACAACTTATCAATAAAATTATTTTATGTATTAAATAATTAATGGTTAGTGCTGATATTGGTTAAAATTTACGTTTTAGGTGCAAAGTAGTCTGAAAGATGTCATTTCCTGATAAACAACAACGAAAGATATGTTGGGATGCTAGAGACAAGTATTGGGAGTGCCTAGACAGTAACAGTATAAAAGAAAGTACTGAGAGATCGAAAGCTTGTGTTGAGTTTAGGAGAATATTTGAAAAATCATGCCCACCTAAATGGGTTACACACTTTGATAGAAAACGAGATTATAATGTATTTAAGGAGAAAATGCAAAAAGAAGGTTTTGAACCAATTAAAGACAGTGATTAATTATTTAAGTAATTAATTTATTATATATACCATTGTAAATATAGTTTATTTAGTAAAATTGTTTATTTAAATATTGGCTTTTATTTTATGTGATCATAAATCTTAGTTTAAAGCAAAAACCCGTGTGCATGTTTTAAGGTACTTTTATTGTAGTATTTTTCAAATAATTATTTAACTTTAATATGTTAAATAAATAAAAATATTTTTGTCAACAGGAGTAGTATGGAACCTTTGGAATCTGTTCTACATATACTTAATCTGCCTACATATGAAATCACTACAGAAAAAATTCAGGTACATACATAAAAAACTATATTTTTTGAAAACAGGAAAATGTAATGTATCAGAATGCATTCAAAAGCCTCCTAGTAACTGTCCACTTCTACTATCCCTTTGGATGGTTATCAAAAAGCACCAGTTCAGCTAAAATTATTTTTCTTTTCTTAGTGTAGGATAATACTTTGAAATGTTGTTAATGTAACATTCATCTTTAAAAATTATACAAAATATATATACATACATATATTGATTTTTAAAATAAAAGTATTAGTTATTTTTTTAAATATATATCTTTTTATTTTCAGGAAATACTTTCAACAGCGAAGAAAATAAATGTCTCTGACGACTGCGATGATTATATTAACACAATATTGGATAAAATTTGGCTACATTTAAAAACACAACTCATTGAATTTGACGATCAGTTGTTGATGTCCATATGTTATTACTCATTTTTAAGCCATTCAAAAAATCAAGAACTCTACTTGAGTGAAATTGACAAAGTTATTAAAAATGACATAGAATTGAAAAATAATAGTATTGAAATGGGGCAAACTCTTTATTTATCTGTATCATTAAGTTATGGAATGTTTCAATCATCATATCTATTACAAAAAAAATTGTTGCATAATAAACAGAATGAACTAATGCACAATGTTTTAGATACTATATATTTACTAACATCAAAAATGGCTTATGAGTACTCCCAACATACTTTTATAATATTTAAAATTATGTCTTCATTTAAAAAAGTTATAGGAACACAATTCCAAAATAGTTTATTCAATAGACCCTATCAAATAAAAATGTTGAATTTAATTAATCATAATTGGGAAAATCCCATTACAGGAGTTAGAAGTTTGAATAGAATTTTATTTCAAGCATTAATATCAGTACTAGACTCTGATGTATATGCAGCAGTTTTATATGAAATAAATAGTTTCTACTGGAACAAGGCAAAGTTTTTAATGCTTGCTGAAATAATAGAACACTATAATCAAAACATTGAAGAAATCATAACAAAATATAACTGGGTGGAAGGTCTTGTTTATAGTTTATATAAACCTGGACTTGTGTCAGCCGGAACTGACATGTATAATTCCATTTTAAAGAAAATTACCTCAGAAGAAACTTGGACATTTATATTTTTATCTGAAATTATGAAAATACTTAGTGGATCATCGTTCAAAGCCATTGAAAATTTTAATAATTATTGGTGTTTGAACACTTTAAAGAAGTTTCCTGGTTTAATTAATATTTTTATGAATGATTTAAATGTAATGGAGGATTCACAATGTAAATTATACAGTACTTTATGCATAATGAAACAAGCTAACAAACTTGGCTTAATTGAAAGAACTTGGAATATGCCCATAAAAGATGATAAGGTTGTTCCGCTTAGCATTGAACATTGTAATACATCTATTAGAATGTTAGCATTTGAAATAATTTGCATTTCTCAAGGCAAATATATTCCAACAGAAATTGAGTATCAACAAGTGTTAAATTTTTTGCATAACAACATCAACTCTGATTGTACTGTCTTAAGAATATCTATGATAAATAGCTTAACTTTCTTTCTAAATAAGATGCACAATTTATATCTTAATAATATAAAAGTTGAAAATGTCCATGATACAAATAATTTAACAAGTTTTTGCGTTAAATTACAACAATTTGTTGTTGAATCTTTAGATTTTGACGGCAACTATCAAAGAAAAACAACGACAATTAAAATAATACACATTATTTTAAAATGTTTTAATGAAATTTCTAAAACGAAACAGAAGGTAGAAAACAAAAGTATATTAACATTTTTAAGAGAAAATGAATGTTGGGAATTGGACAATAAAAAAATTATATTAAAACTTGTCAGTTTGCTCAAAGATCCTGCAAATGATGTACAACAAGGTGTATTACAAGTCTTATCAGAATATTACTTAAAGAAATTAAGTGATACTATAATAATTAATCAGTTAATTGCAGAAGGCTTTAAATGTATTAGGAGTAAATTTTTTTATGAAATAAGTTGTGGCCATAATATATTTCAGCTTATTATACATATAATATTTATGCATGACACTAATTGTCAATTTAAAAAGGCGGAGGATATATTTGAGTTTGCTTATGAAGAAGTAACAAATGAATATAACAATCAAAATGGCATCGTACATTCAATTGAAAATGGAAAACAGTTGCATTCTTTTTTGAGATTAATATCTATACTTTTTGCGGCATTTATTAAAAAATCATACAAATTTAATATTCATAGAGAAAATGTTTTAAAATTGCTTGATATATTAGAACAATTATCTAAACAATTTGTGTGTGAGGATGAATCACAGACGAGCTCAGATTTCTCTAAAATGAATGTAATGGTGGAATCTTTAATAAAATCTTCTGGATTAACGAGTGATACAGAAGATGAAACCAAAATTTCTGGATTACATCAAATAGTTTTGAACTGCTTGTGGCTGAATGTTAAGGTATGAAATATGTAAACTTGTGTGTTTTAGATAATTATTCATGTTTTTTTTATTTCAGGTGAATATTTTTTTTAACTTCATGTTTTGTCCCGAATATAGAGGCAAAAGGAACCTAGTGTTAAGACACTCTGTTTCCCATGCATCATCCGATCCGAAAAATTGTGCAGCGGAACTCAACGCCGCGCTTTGTGTTGTTACTAGATTAAGGAAATGAAAACATTCATTCCCCCAAATGGGAACTGCTTATCCTGAAATAATCTACTCCGGAAATTTTACTTACAAAGAACGAACATAATTCTTAATCTATTTAAAGCTAAAGAGCCCAGGCTCCTCCTTGATCATATCTCTAAAAACGTCCATGCCCACAATCGTCGCGTTTACAGTCCCACGATGGCCTGATGTATAATTTGCAATTATTATTATTAAGACTTTTTAATCAAATATACTGTATAAGTAACTGTACAAGAAAATAAATAAAATAAGATATTTATTGTTTTATGCAGGCATCGTGTGAACTAGCAGGAATATTAATTCAAAGCTATGAAAATGACATCGAAATCTGTGGAAAATGTTTGAACATAATATGCGATGTTCTAGAAACATCCAGACATAAAGGTGCAATAGAAGCTGCTGGATATACTCTTGGTAATAAAGTTCGTATATTTTTGGACAGTAAATGAAATCGCATGAATTAAATATTTCTGTATACTTTTTCAGGACAAGGAATTCATTATTTAACCTCAGTAAAGGAATCCGAAACTTCCAAATTGCCTTTTATATTGCTTCAAAAGAAGCTTAATGACCTATTGTTTGAGACATCTAAAATGTCTTCCGTTACAAGGAGAGGCGCCGGTCTCTCAATAATGGTTCATAGAATAGTTAGTAACGATAATAAGAAAGGAAAAGTAAGTGAATATTAATTATCAATTAACAAAAATACTGCAGCGTTAAGTTTCGTCACTCACGAAGGAACAAGGTCCTCTTTGTTCTTTTACTTTGTTTTTTAAATTTATTATATTTTTTCTTGTTTGTTTGTTTTTATGAATAATAAGATACCCTTTTAAATGTTAAAGGTTACGTGATAGGCTTTTGCACACTGTTTTGCGTGCTAAATGCACTTCTTGGCAAAATGTATTTTCCTCTTTGTTCTTTTACAAGTATATATACTACACTTATAATAAAATGGTAATGTATGTATGTAATGGTAATGTGTAATGGTGATCCAGTATCTGTACATTAAAAAAAATCAGAAAGACTATTACTGTGGGCATTTATCAATATAATAGAAACAAAAATAATGATTATTAAAATTTTTGTCTGTTTGTCTGTGTGTTGGTTCAAGCTAATCTCAGAAACAGCTGAACCGATTTCAATGCAGTTTTCACTGTTGGATTTTGGCAAGCTTTACTTACATATAGGTTTTTGTTTTATTACAATCGGTTCATAAATAAAAAAGCTGTATATTAATTCAAAGTATTTGCTTGAACCATATAAATTTTTTGACGGTCTGAACTGATTTTTATGGAACTAACATTGTTGGTCGTGGAGCAATATATAGGCTATTTTTTATTCTGGAATTTTCGCAAATCTGAATTTACACGGAAAAAATATGCACTTGCCTTGTACAAGTGCATATTTTTTCTCGTACATCGCGCCTACATAGACAGATGTGACATAACTAAATATCTTTCTATTAAATACGACAATTTATGCGAGCAAAATCAAATAAATTCCTAAAAGACCTTGATTACGATGTATTTGGTGTATTATTATTATGATAACCATACTACTAATAATTTTCAAACAATAATAGTTAAATTTCTCTTTAATACACTTAAGTAAAGTTTTAAGCAAAAAAAAAAGCACGAAAACAGTAATACCAAATTTTTAAGTATATAAAATTCGCTAGCGCTGCTGTATACAGTTCGCGATATTTTTTTTTAATATCGGTGACTAATTATATCGTGTCTAATTTTGAATCACAATTTCACATACAAAGCTTATTTCAACATTTACAAAAGACAGACATGATAATATACAGACAGACAGACATGATAATAGTATATAAATTTTTTTACTATTTATAAATTGATGCAAAATATAATTCAGTAGTTAATAATCTATATTTTTTATAAATAATAAAAACTATAAATAGTTTATATTGTTAGCTTTAAATTATTTAAAATGTATTATGTATTGCCATTGTAAAATAGAAACAAAGTAACTTGCTATTACACAACTTGATTATATACGATTAAAGTGCAGGGGCACAAAGTATGACGGTAACCGCGACTGGTTGTGGGTTCGATCCCCACTCGAGGAAATTAAATATTTACTTAAAATTTATATTTTTGTTTCTTCACTCTGGTGTGGAGGCGAAGGAAGTCGTTGCATTCCGACACTTGACTCCAGAATTCGCCGAAAAGTAGGTAACAGAGTTTCTTAACATTAATTACCCTCTACTTAAGCTGCTGTGTGCAGTGCACAGTGTGAAGCTGATTTTTGTCAAAAAATAATTTTAAATTTACTACAATTAATCGTGTCTTATAATTACAGTATCAACGTGTATTACATAGATAAGTTAGCTTATTAATATTTTTTAGCCACTTTTCCACTATTTTATGAAAACCTTACTGAAGACATGTAATAATACAGAAGATTCTTTAAAAAACGATAGCATTTCCACTATTGATAACGAAAAAGATTTACCGAAGGCTATTTACATACATTTCTTGACTAGAATTGTTACGGATAGCAGTCTAGCATCAGATTGTATGTACTACTCTGCAGAATTGGCGGCACTTGCATTTGATAATTTAACTGATTCCCATTGGCAAATAAGGTATTTTGAATAACTTAACTTATATATTTTGTCGAGGTTAAGCGCGGCGTTGACTTCTGCAACTCAACACGCAATGCCTTCAGAATTCGGCAGAAAGTGGGGAACGGAGTGTCTAACACTAGGTGCCCTCTGACTACACTGCTGTGTGCGGGATACAGCGTGAAGCTGATTTTTAACTTATATATTTTTTAAACCTATATGCTGTACACCTATAAAGTTGAGTAGAGAGAACTAGTGTAAATGTAAATCATTATTAATCAATATGATTTCAGGAATGCAGCCCTCCAACTCTATGGGGCATTGATACCAAAATTAATTGGTCAAAAAAAAGCATCTGGGACAGACGACGAGACAATAGCCACGGTGGCTTGTGACGAATTCAGGACTCATTCACCAACACTATGGGAATATATTATAATACAAATTAAGAACCAAAATCAAACTGATTTAATCCAGGCTCATTCCAATTTGGTCCCTATATTAAATGTACTATCAAGTATTGCAAGGCGATATAACTTTTCATACGATTTGTCAAACCACGAAAAATGTGATTTCAACTTATTACCTAGCTTATTCAATTTATTAGGTTCCCCAATTTACACTGTTCGGAGGTTAACTTCACAGTGTATAACAAATATTTATTCATTTAATACTATATATGAAGCTATATTAAATAACGAAAATGTATCTGAAAATATTGTACATGGTATTCTCTTATTAATTTCTAGTTGTAAAATATATTTCAAGTCAAATAATGAGCAGTTAAATAATCTTATTGAAAAGTATAGTAAAATTATTGAGAGTGCAAAACATTCTTATATTTGCAAATGGACTTTAGAAAAATTGATTACGAATTTAAAAATAAACTGTGAGGAAATCATTACAGTTGATATAATAAAAAATCTCATAATTGAAGAAAAAAATAATAAATATGACCCAGGAGTATCTTTGTGGATAAATGTAAGAATTCAAAGGTATTTAAAAAATATGGAGTGGAGTATGTTGCCACAGGCATTAAAAATACTTAGTGTTTCAAAAGAATTCGAAAACTATTGCAAAACATGTATTGACAGAATTCAAACTAGTACAATAATATATGAAAAAGAATTACTAGCGATATCAAATGTTTTAATGTTAGATATAATTACAAAATCGTCAATAATATGGGAATTACTATATAACATTTCAATTAAAGTTGTCTTAAGTGGTTTAAAAGAGGACAATTTACTTCATTATATAAACAAACCAAAATATAAATTTCGATATATACTTCCATTTGCAGCAAGAATCATAGCTAAGCAAGGAAATAGTAACATTTTAATACAACTTTCAAAATGTATATATTTATTAAGTAATCCAGCATACAATGATGTTGACATGAGATATATAGCTAGTTTGTCCAATAACGAACTTGTGAATAACTTTGCAAATTTAACAGATAATATAAGAAGCAATATATTAAAAACTGCCATAATTCTTTTGCAAGATGAAGATGATGATATACGAAATTTAAATGTAATTGTTTACAAAAAAATCAGTAAAAGCAATAGTCCTAAACACCCTTTTATCTGTTTAAGTGAAATATTAAGAAAAGATTTTTTGAGTATTGTTTTACAGAACCCTGAAATACATGTTCCAAAAATTTGTGAAGATATACAAAATTTTATAGATTCAATAAGTGTAAGTAAAATTGATGATTACAATCCATTTGCTAACGATTCAAAAAATATATATCTTGAAGTAAATGTTTTAAAACAATCATTAGAATTGTTAAGTCGAGAATATAAATAAAATATCTTTATTATCACTATTCATTTTTATTTAAAACTTATAATAAAAAAAAATTAAATATTTAATTACCTAATTATATAAATTGCAGTTTAGTTTATTCATCATAGTAATATTTTTGTTGTGGTGTTGTGTCATCAATTTGTATAGATACAATGTGTCGTCCAGGTACCATGACTAGTCCCAATACTCTGGGTTCTTCTGTTTCACCATCAACAGTCTTTAGATATTCTGAACATGCTCCTGAAACATTAAAATAGAAAAGCTTAAAACAAAAATAAATGATTATAACATAACAACAGATAGCTCAATAGCTTTTTAGCTTTGTCTTATTACCAAGGAGATAAAATAATTCATTCCCCCTAGTGAGAATCAAAGCCACAACCTTTCTATTTTCTTTGCTCATACTTATCATAACAATCCTCAGAATCACACAATTGTCAACAAATACAAAAAGCATATCATGAGCTATTTGCAGGTTTTTAACATCACTGACATACAACATTGTATTAGTTTGGTTCTTTAATTATGGTGTTTTGAGCGTGCCAGTTAAGCACATATCACTTTGCCAATGTCACATTAAACAACATTGTCTTTTAAAGCATTGTTTAAAATCTGACAAACAGCACATTCATAACCTCATTCTTTTAGCTCTGGAGGCTGATAGGCAAGTCATAACTTGTACATATAGTAATAATATAATTTCTAGGATATTAACAAGAACTGGATTTAAAACAATCTGGATGTAAAATTCATCATTAAAGGTAAGCTCACCTAATATAACATTTGCGTCTCGATCAGTGCATAGAAAAACTCCAATAAGAACTCTACCATCAGTCATCTCAATCCTAAAGTTAACATTAAGCCATTTTTTTAGTTTACGTTTTCCTTCTAATTCTTCTATTTCCTGAAAGTCATTTGAGGCGATTCTTTATAAATATTCTGTATATCTATCGTTCAGTAAAGTAGGTTTACTATATTATTAAAAAGGTTTACTAAACTTTATTATATTTTTAAATCACTCAAAGACGGCGTTGAGTTCTGCCACTCAACACGCAATGCCTCCACAATTCGGCAGAAAGTGGGGAACGGAGTGTCTTAACACTAGGTTCCCTCCCTGCTGTGTGCGGGATACAGCGTGAAGCTGATTTATTTATTTTTATTTTTAAGTCACTCAAAGGCCATAAAATATTTAGCTTAACATTTATTACAATATATCTTGCTTTCGAATATCTTTTGTTGTACTGCATAGTACATAGAGATGATTCAAGTCACAATTTAACTTTGTTTTCTACCTGCGTTTCTTCGACTGGTTTTACAGTAGAAGTACTCATTATTTCTAAAGTTTTTTATTGTTATTAATAAACCCGGTCCTTATTTGTCTTAAAGATCACAACAACAAAATAAAAGACTTTATATAAATACACAGGTGATTTTTGTTTTGACGAATCTGAAATTGACATATGAACATTATGGACAACATTATGGAAAGATAATTATGCAAGAATATCGATTACAATAATATTCTTATTTTCCATATTGTAGAAAATAGTGTTTCAAATATTTAAAAAAAAATGAAATTTGTAAAGGTATTAATCAAATTCCCCGGAAATAATCCCGCTTGTTACGGATTATTCCATGAACTGTAAGATATCTTTTTTATTATTTCAAGGTTTTAATTAGGTATTAATAATTTCATAAAAATATAAATAAGTATATTCGAAAGTTACGTACTATTATTTTGAAGATTTAACTGCCTTATATATGGTAAACCAAAAGAATATCATTTAAATATAGTGACGTTTTTCCTTTAAGAACATTTTATATTGATGTCTATCACCAATGGAAGATTTATTTAAAACTAGAAAAAACAGATAAATAGTAAATGAAATCCTTAGTATTATTTTTATACTGTTCCGCTTTTGGCTGCTGAAATGTCCCGCTTTTAGCTTCTGAAATGAAGAATCTCGCTTTTTCTTACATTTTATGTAAAATATCCCGTTTTTCATCGAGAGAAAATCGGGCAACGTTACTGTCCACATTAATAATATATACTTTATTGTACACCACACAATATAAAAAGAAAAACAAAACACTAATGCAAATAATGATGAAATGTACAGCAGGCGGCCTTATCGCTATAAGCCGCCTTTTAATGGCATTAATTCACGAGTTAATGACTAATCTACACATCTAATATTTGACAGATATTGTCAAACAAATGACAATGTCACTTATTAATTGTCACAAAATGTGCTCGTTCTCGTTTCCTTATTTATAATTTTTTCTACGCTGTTTCTATTATGTATGAACTATGATGTAAAGCAAAACTATTATCTTGAAAAAGAGATTAGATTATTGATATGCTGTTATGTACGCATCGACTACATTGAATAATAGCAAATAGTGTAAGACAATAACTCCTTAAAATATTTATTTATGAAGTAGCACAAACATGAGCAAGGAATTAGATAATTTTATGAAAAAATTTAAGTATTATAAATCAAATAAACCTAAACCTACTCTAGAACAAGTTATAGCACCACAGAATACGAATTATTATGATGAGGTATGTTTACATTTTTTTATATCATAATTTATACCTTTGTATTTTAATGTTATTGTATAAAAATAATTTTAACTTATGTTTTGTTTAATTTCTATTGTAGGTTTCAAGCCTATATCATAATATAACTGTGGAGGATGTAAGAGCGGAGATGCTAGGTTTAACTAGCTTAAAAAATTGGAAAGCCTATACATTTCACAAGCATCCTGGCCTTATTTTCATAAGAAATCCTTTTACTACTATAGGTCAAAGATATTGGATACAGAAATGTCTCAAAGATTATCCAAGAAAACCAAATAAAACAAATCTTGATATAGATCACAGCTTAAATGATTGGTGGGCTGAATGTCATAAAAATAATGAATGTGACATCAAATTGCAAAAGAAGTTGCGGTGGACTACTCTTGGATATCATCATAACTGGGATACCAAAGTAAAATAATCTTGTATGTTACCTTTACAAAACATAATATTATGAAGCTCTTGAGATATATTCACTAACCATTTTGAATATTTTTCTACAGTAAGGGTAACAAGCCCCAGTAGTCAGCCTTTTAACTTGCAGTACAGTACATGTAAGTTCTCAAATTCTTTGTGCCAAATTTCATAGGTCTACAGGTTTTACATGGTACATTTGATACAAAATTCAGAATAAATGATGCGTAAAAGCTTATATCTTTTGATTGTATTGACTTAAAAACAATATAAGTCTGTGCTCCAAGGGACTTTATGTCTGAATATTTAATATTAATTTTTCCTTTGAAGTATGGATCCTTAAAAAGTAACAAAAATGACAAATAGAGAACCATTAAAATACATCCATGTCTCCACGCTGGTAACTGGATCTATCATCAGTGCTCAGTCCCAGGTACTATAGCAGTTGTTAAGGTGGCAGACCACTGGATTGTTGTTAAAAAAAATGTGTTTCATGTTTATTTTATAATAAAGAGTAACTAAAGGGCTATTTAATAACACCAACAGCACCTAAAACTAAAAATATTGCATATAATCCAGTATACCAAAATAAAATGGTTCTGAAAAATAAAATGGTAATGAAGATCTGGGGCCCTTTAAGATACTATTATATGTAGCATAGTAGGGTAGACACAGAGATCCTAGTATCAAGATCATTCCTCTGCAAATTGGACCCTCAACTATCACACTTATATGAGACTGAATGCCACTGCTTTCAATAATGTGTAATATTAAATATTTTTATTTATATTTTAGGTTTATATTGAAGAAAATAAAACTACATTTCCTGAAGACTTAGCTGAATTATGTGATATATTTGCACAATATTTGGGATACACAAACTTTAAAGCCGAAGCTGCTATTGTGAATTATTATCATATGGGATCTACATTATCAGCACACACTGATCATTCAGAAGTGAATTTAGAAGCACCTTTATATTCATTTAGGTTTGTAAATAATTTAAATAAATTTCTCTTAAAAATGTCCAGATATGATACTGATTATTATTTTTTAAATTTAGAAACATCTTTACTTAGGTCTGTACATTTCTTATTATTTAAATTTTATCAAAAATAATATTTTTAGAATAAAATTTAATGTATTTATTTTATCATATAATTTCTAGCCCAACACAAATAATAATGATTAGGAATTTCTAAAATGAAAAAAAAAATGTGTATTTTTTGCACATAAAGTATGTAGGCTATTATGGCACAATCAATCTCCACTCTGATAATATTCAATTATCTTTATTTTCCCTGTTCTCAGTTATGTTGTGTTACACCATCCTATATAGTTTCTTGAATTCAGGGTTGAAAGTGGAGAAAGTAATGCCTTCATGAAAATGATTTTTTTTTATAAAGTATGAAACCATAAAAAATAAGATAGTATGGTTAATTACATATTCGTCATTACTTCTTTTTAGCTACATGTTATATCCCATATAGCAGAGTGGCAGAGGGAATGAAGGAAACCTAGTGTTAAAACACACTGTTCTCCAATTCCTGACCATTTCAGTTGATATACCAATATGCCATGGCCCTTCTCATCATAATTATAACTATACTACACTTAAACTTTTTTTTTCAGTTTTGGCCAATCAGCAATCTTTTTGCTAGGCGGACATGACAAATTAGAGGAACCATCTGCCATTTTACTAAACAGTGGTGATGTAATTGTTATGTCCAAGGAAGCAAGACTTTGTTATCACGCTGTACCTAAAATATTACCAGCTTCATCACAACCATGGAGTTATAAAGAAGTTGAAAAATTAAATGCCATAGTGTATAATGGATCAAACTTTAAATATTTACGTAAAGAAACAGAGATGAATAAAATAACAAATGAAATGTGGGCTCATTGTGACAGTTATATTAATGAATCAAGAATTAATATTAATGTAAGACAAGTGTTAAAAGAAAATCAGAAGAGTTTAAAGCGATGTTAACAATATATGAAATTATTTTTCAATATCTAGTTTTGTTTAATTTATAATTCTTAGATGAAACAGTTTTCTTTCACTTTGGTTGTTCTGTGATTACTGGAAATAAAATACAGTAAAAGTATAATTAAACATATTATATAATTAAATCGATAGTCAAAGCAGAAGGTGGAGGTTGGAGTGTCTTGACACAATATTCTCTCTTCCTAACTAAAATCCCAAATATTTAAAAAATATGTAAAAATGTATTAATACTATCATTTATGATTGCTAAAATTTGTAGTGTGTAGATTAATGCATGTACATATCTTATTTATTGTGAGTAGAAAGACAGAAAGCGGAGCTTAACGCCACGGTTTGCCGGCATCTGACACCAGACACCAGAGCGAAGAAGTGAAAATATTAAACATTTCAATTCCTCGAATGGGACTCGAATCCACAACCTATCGCATTTACAATCACGTGATTGTGTCCCTTTACCACGAATGGCTTCATTTCTTTTTTTTGCAAATAACCTTTTAGTGTACCCTGACAATGAAATTTTGGACATAATTCATGAGAACTAGCTTGACGGTCCACCATTAATCCCAAAAAACATTTCAAATAACTTTCCGGACAGTATATGTGCATATAGTTTTCTTCAAAATTTTCAATTTTCCACATTATGAGCCCAAAATAATCTGGAAATGAACAACAAATTTTACATTTAATTTTTTATTAACTAATAATTAATAAATCTAAATGTCAATCACGTTTGACAGAAAGAGATTTTTTAAAGTATTTTAAAAAGTAATATTGTATGTTTATATTTTATATAAAAAAAAATATTAAAGATTCAACTGGCAACGTTAAAATGCTAAAATTAAAGAACTAAAGATCTTAAATAATATAATCTTGATAAAGGATTTGTGATTTTGATTGCCATTAAAAATAGCATAATTAGCATAATAATAATGATATATTGTAGTTGTAGAATTAATCCTCACATATTTAAATAGATCGATTTCAATTATTTAGATATACAGTAAAAAAAGGAATGTTTGACTAATATAGTTAATTTGTCGTTTCGTTTCGTTGACAGTATCGCGATCATCTGTGTTCTGGAAACTGTTTGACTTGTTACCTGCCGCCAAATTTTCTACCCGCAAAGCACGTGATAAACTTCAATACCATTCACAGCATCTCGACATGGCACTCCACTACTGTGCGGTTTCGTAGGGACTTCCTTCCACGCGCCACTCAACTGAGAAATGGCCTACCTGCGGCAGTGTTTCTAGGTAAAACGACCTGGGCACCTTCAAAAAGCGCGTCTATTTCCATCAAAGGCCGGCAACGCACCTGTAGTTCCTCTGGTGTTTCCTTTTTCGTTATAAAATTTTTTGGTAGATACTAAACAAAAACTTATAAAAAAAAAAAATAGATTTTATCCTTACTTCAGGAAAGATCAAATTTATATATATTTACGTTCCTGTAAAACAAGCCGCATTGTTGAGTTTTGCCCCTAAACAATCTATTTGATTTATATGCCTATTGGTATATAGTATTTTATATTATCCCGCATGTAGTAAGGTAGGTAAGCGTAAAGGTAATCTAGGCAAAGGAGGCCTAGTATTAAGATACTCCTCTCCTTACGTTCTGCCGAATTCTGGAGGCATTGCGTGATCAGTGGCGGAACTCAACACCGTGGTTTGCCTTGATATTAGAAGAAGAAATGAAAATATTAAATATATAAATTTCCTCGGAATTCGAATCCACACCCTGTCGCGTAAACAGTCTTACGCTTGTACCCCTGTGCGTCTCTAGAAATATATTGAAATTACATTTATCCTGCGAAGGCGATATTCTTTGGATTCAATTAAAACAAGTGTTTAGTGGAAATAATGTCTAAAGGATCATAAAGTCCAAGCATACAAAATTGCGATCAGCAATTAGTACATAAATCATTTCAAGAAAACATCACTAGTTGTTAACCTCATTTGCCATTGCAGTAAAACGTTTGATGCAATCTATTGATATTATAGCTATAATCCAAATATAATATAGGAACGGTACCCTCGATCGGAAGACATGAACGCTTCAATATTCACAAGTTCTTTGTATCGGTAGGTATTCATCCGCGATCGGCAGTTAGCTGCTTCATGCGATATCGAATCGAGCCCTTTCAATCGGAGGCGGATAGACGACAAAGCGGCGCGATTTCCCCATTTGCTCAATAGAAATGCCATTTAGCGTTTCAGCTCAAAAAAGATGATTATCCCCAAGTCTGAACATTTCATATCGTTGTAGGTACGACGTCGATATCCAGTTCTTATGTTCATATGCATTTTACTTTTGAACTTTTAAAAACTTGCTTTGTGACTTTCTTTGCTTACAAGTATGGTGGATTGAAAATGTACCGGTATTTTTTAAGAACTTATATGTAGTTGTATACGTTTTTGGTCTATTCGTGTTTGAAATGGTAACTATTAATAGTTTAAATATTAGTATTAAAATTAAATCAAATTGAATCACTTTCATGTTGCATATAGCAGAGTAGGCAGAGGGAACCAAATGTTAAAGACACTCCGTTCCATACTTTCTGCCGATTTTTTTAAGGCATTGCATGTTGACTGGCGAAACTCAAACCGGGCTTTTGCCTTGTTGGGAGAGTCTCTAGAGTCTCTAGAGACTTCTAGAGTGGGAATTGAAGCTGCAACGGATGTCGGACGACGGACAGTCACACCCTTGTGCCCTTGACGGCCTGAAATATTAGTATCTTTGAAGTTATTTATTTTTATATATTTTTTGGCTTCACGCTGTATCCCGCAAAGTAGGCATAGATAACACTCAGCGGAATGTATGGACATTCCGTCGAATTCTGGAGGCATAGGGTGGCGAAAGTGACGTGACTCAACGCCTTAACACCAAAGCGGACAAAATTAAAATATTATATACTTACTTCATTTCCTTGAGTGGGAATCGAACCCACCACCTGTATAATGCTTACAATCATACGCCCCTGCGCTATGTCTGGGCTCTTGTCATTTTATTTTGTCATAATTCCAAGTACTTTGCTAGTTATCAATCAAAATCTTCATAACAAGGAGAATAACTAATCACGATTTTTTAAAAATTGAATGTAAATCCTGAATAACCAACAGTCTACCAAAACACATAACTAATCCACATTCCCCCGTCTAACCTCCCACCACATCTCCATATCTATGATATACTTAGCTGGTGAACAGTAAGCAAACCGCTAACGACATCTTTATAAGGGAACAATAAAAGCGTTAACAGAGTGTACTTCACAATAGTTCCCAAATTGAGTTACGTAGGTACATTGTCGTAAACAAACGCTGTAATTTGCGAGTCGACGTGGCTCGTCGCCCGATTACATTCGAACAAGTATACTGTCATACGCAACCCAACTGAATGGACGCTCGTTGAACTCGATGGGAAGTGACGTGCGTAGTAACCGCGTAAAAATTACGTAGGGTTGACTGTTTTGTATTATAAATAAGCTGTTTGTTTTGATTGTTATGTTATAGTAATGTCTTTTTTATTGTTGTTAATAAAAATATAAATAAAAAAATATTTATAAAAACAAAAACCCCGACTGCATAAAACTAAAAAGAAAATAAACAAGCCCAATAGTTTATTAGGATTAACAGTCGGGATGACTTTAAATTATGCGGGATTCCTGGTAAAGATTTTATTGATTGAAGAATTATTTATAGGTCCTTTCCTTATCAGTCGGGAAAAAGTAATTGTCGTATTCGCACAGCGAGGTACCAATTCAGTACCAATTTTAGAATGGAAGTACAATTTATAAAAGATAACAAATTTAAATTTTTCGTATTACATAGTTTACGTATGCACTAATTTTGTACAAAATGAACTACAAATATATGTCTGTACTGTTTTTTTTTTTCTAAGAAATAAAATAATAAAATTTCACTTTTAAGATTTTACTTTTATTTACTTTTTATTTACTTTTAGGAGGCGTTTTCAAATTTTGTACAAAATGCAGCAATAAAGAGATATAAATGTTTGTATCTTTTAATTACGTTGACTTAGAAGCTTCTGAGCGTCAAGAGATTATAGCGATGATAACATACCCAATATTTGATATATTTTTTTAAAGAAAATGAGTGAAGTACTGTCTCGCTCTGTTGATGAACTAGTTTCTTTGGGGCCTTACTTTAAACTTGGCCTTACTTTGCCTTACTTTAAAGGTGATCGCGATACTGGCAGTCACTCGAAATTTTAAGGCCCAATGTCCTGGGCGGGCGGCGATAATGTGCTGTAAGGGGAGATGAAGAGGTGTCTTTTGGAAGACTGTCGATACGACAAATGGTGTTTTTTTGTGTCTTCTTGAGATTGAATTGAATCATGCTCCTTTCTCCCTAAGAAGCTGAAAATCAAGTTTTCGGGCCTATGCTATAGATATGGAATTGAGTTCTGAGATCGCGTGGAATCTCCACGCGATCTCAGAGCAAAGAGTTTTGACAGACAGACAGATGGACAAGAAATTATAAGGGTTTTTACCTTTTGAGATACGGAATCCTATAAAATGTTTAACTTAAATATTGTTTCAATAACTTATGAACTGCTTGCTATATTCTATCTTTAAGTTTATATCAGAAAACAAAGGGCTTTAAAGATCCAAATATAGAAATATTTAAATCCCATAGGCGATGGTCAGCAGCAACTGTGGCTGATTCGCATTTTCAGCACATTCCTGAACAGGTTTTATTAAGTATTTATGTTCTCATAATACGATTATTGACACATTCATTACCTTTGTATGTAAAATGAGCTCTGTGGACATTTGGCCGGTCGGGCAAGAAGCAGTGGCGTCTTCGCTTTTATTGACATTAAATGGCCGATATAAATTCCGTTGGCGGATTACGAAATTTATTGGCTTCAAAATTAAAGGAGACCGATTTCAATGGCGAATGCTGACAGCTTTCGTTTATGGGTAACTGAAGAGACGAATAAAAAGGCATAAGTAAAGCCCTCATTGAAAAAGTTATCTTTTTAGCGAGACGATGCCAGCTAATGCTTGGATAATTCAAATGTTATAATAAACATCGTGGCTATGCACGGATAATCTATGAAATAATTTTATTTTGGAGTGATTTGTATAGTATATTTATAATATGGGATTGTATTACGTTATAGTGTTGTTTCATTCATTGTTTCTATATTTTGTATAGTTACCATAAGATTGTAATGCTACAAAAGTATTTACAAAGTTACAAAGTTGCAAAGTAAAAGGTTTAAAATATCACAATACAACAGATAAGTCAGTTGTTGGATAGAGAAATAGTCTTATTTTATATCAATTCATAAATAAATTTGATATAGAAAATGATATAATAGAGACAGTACTAAAACGTAACATAAGCGGATATATTAACAAATATTACAAAATCCAAGCATCCGTATTTCAAGTAAGGATTAATCAAGTTTACAGTGAGAAATAGTTTCTCTAATAAACAGATTTAAGATCTAAACAACGTGAATTAAACATATTCGTTCACGTCATAATGTTACATACATTCAAGTTCTTAGGATCTAATTTCCATCAATGGCAATATCTGTTTGGGAACAGTGTACATATTAATCTTGAAATTTCTAGACAACACAGCCATGCAATAATGTGCCGGGTTTGTTTGTGAGCCGACCACAAAGTACAAAGCATGTGCAGAGACAACCCTATTGGATTCACGAAATTAATGCGACATACTATAGGTATATAGGCTCTAAATACGTATCTGTGCGTCGGAAGTGGTTCAATCTAATGCTACTTTAATTGTTAGATATTATTATAAAATGATTGAGGCCAGTCGTGGCGCGGGGGCACAGAGTGTGACTGTAAAATTGACTGGTTGTGGATTCGATCCCCACTCGGGGGGACAAAATATTTACTTACATTTATATTTTCATTTCTTCGCTCTGGTGTCGAGGCAAAGTGCGGCGTTGAGTTCCGCCACTCAACACGCAATGTCTCCAGAACTCTGCGGAAAGTGGGGAACGGTGTGTCTTAACAAATACACACATACAGCACACGGATACCGCGTGAAGCTGATTTTATTTAAAATTACTTCCTTATTCAAGAATCAAGCAATTTAATCTAATTTACATCATGATTTTTTTTGTCAAATTCTTGGGTTTCTTTTTGTGATGATGTTTATCATAAGATTTAAATATAAATACTAATCAAATTCATTCAAAATTCAAATTATGCACAGATAATATCTGTGCAGAATTTGAAGCTGTAGTATTTGTTTTAATGCATCGTTGTTGGTAAAATCCTTGAGACAGTCTGGCTGTAAAAAATATTTGGTTAAACCGTACACGTCATAATTGTATCGCGTTTGCAGGTGATAGAATGTTTGAGTACGAAAAAAGTATAAAAAATGTCAAACGCAAGCGGGATGAAATGCTCACTCAAAATTCGGATTTTTTAACGTCCTCGCTAGTGATAACGCAATAACACATTTGCTTCTTGTCACCTTTGAATATTCAGGGATTCAAAAGTTAAAACCGTGTTTCAACTGTTTATAATGACATACCTACGTAGATATCTATTTATATCTACAACGTTTATATTGCAGTAGGTTATTGCCTATAATATTAATAAAATATCTTTGTTTACTTTCAAATATATATCTTATAAATACATATATGTAGGTTCAAATGAATAAATCTTTAATACTTTAAAGCGTTAAATCGTCCCGTATCGTGCATCGACATTAAATCAACGTCTGCAATTTGGACGTTTTGGAGCGATTACTTACGCGGCGCTCTGCTGGCCAGGGCCATGGCAACTGGAGCATAATTCACTTACGGACTTATTTCACATTAAATATATAAGCCGAATACATATTATATTCCCATAGTTTGTTTAAATTAAAATCGAAATTATCGTGGCGCAGTGGTTCTAATAAGATTGTACCTGACTTTGGGGAACCATTATATTTTTTACTAATTAGGTATATCTAAGTTCTTCTAAAAGTAGAAATCTCCTCTAATAATTAGTTAATTAATTAATAAATGCTATAAATTCTAGATTTCCATTTTATGTGTCAATGAGAAATAAGAAAGTTAAAAAGCGTAATTAGATTATGCTATTTAACTTGTTTCTTATAGTTTGTCCTGTTTGTTTGTTTACCTGTTTTAGTTCTTCAGACGTCCCATGTCTCTAACTTTCATATGTCAATGGAAAATACCTATCATGCTTAATTTTGATAAATGATAATGATATCATCACCATCCCAGGCTTTACTTAGCCAATTGTTAGATATACTCGTAGTATTTATCATATGTTTCAGTTCTTGAATTTTAATGTATCAATGAAATATGCTCATCACGTATAACAACTTTCTCAAAGGCAGCATTGCATTTTTTCTTATATTATATTTTAAATAGACTACCAATCAGGTCATATCTTGATCAGTTTATATTTAAGTTATTAATTTAGGAGATTTAGGGAATATGAATGCGAGTTTATTTATGTGTGTACATGACATTTGTGGTTGTGAAAAAAAGGGTTTCATTTAAATCCGTCCAGTCCAATCATTACTGGACGATATTTACGAACATAAGATTTTTCTCTGTGACATAGCAATAAAATACCAATTTTTGAATTTTTCCTTTATTTATACTATATTATTTCTGTGTGGTCTTTTTGTCTTTCTGTTTCTGTGTGGACGGACACACAGGCAATAAAGTAATAATATAGAGGTTTCGTTTTTCTTTTAGAAGAACGGATCCTCTAAATCATTACTGTTTTCTTTTCTAAGAAAATATCAAAGTGAAAGAAAACATATTTAATATTCAACTATTAAATATGTTTTTTGGATGTATATTTCGCTTACTATTTAAGATCAAAGTATTTTTTACTTAAAAAAGTCAATTAAAAGTATCAAAAGAGCCTGAGTTTTTCAGATAATATTCAACAAAAATTTGAGCTTAAAAATGTTAGGTTATTTAGAATAGGTCGTTCGTTTCCATTCCCAGTTTTTATACAGACGTCCTTGTCCAATTACGGGGCCGCGCCATCAATCACTCATTGACTGGGGCTTTTTAAAAAGTTAACTTTGGGATTTTGGAAATTCGAATATATTGAGAGTAGGGATCTTTAAATTACGTTACATTGAAGGATTGGACAGCTGTTTGTTTGACCCTTTTACGAAACAAAATGTCGTGTGCGTTAGCGTTAATTTAAAAAAATAAATGAACAATATTAACTAATACAAAATTAAAATTAAATGACGGTATTCGGTTGTGAATAAAATTATTCACAAATACATTAGGCCAGTCGTGGCGCAGGGGCAAATATTTAATATTTTCATTTCCTCGCTCTGGTATCGACGCAAAGCGCGGCGTTGCGTTTCGCCACTCAATACTCAATGCTTCCAGAATTCTACGGAAAAGGAGGAACGGAGAACTTAACACTAGGTTCCCCCTGCCTACCCTGCTGTGTGCGGGATACTATACAGAAATATACAAAACGGATAAAATCTAAACGTACTACACTGGTCCACATTTGTATCTATTATTCGCACATTCGTTAAAATTTTCGTGTACACGAATTAAAAACCAGTTGAAAATATGAGGGTGTAATGTATAGACAGATGGACGAAAACATTTTTGTCAGCGGAGCCCTGAATGCTCGTCGCTCCGTACTACTCTTGTTTAATTACACAATTTTTTATTCGTCGTTTTGGCCACTCTAATATGAGCGCTGCACTATTTTGACTGAAATCAGGGTCGGTTTTGAAGGTAATCCAGTTCGCTTATTATAGACTTAGCAAATTATGCTTATGTTCTACCACCAGCCGTAAATGTACTTTACAGCGGAAAATTTTAATTGGAAACGAATTCGTGGGATTTAAATTTAGGATAAGATTGAGTACCTGTTTTGATAGTAATAAACTTTTTATATCACTCACAAATGAAAATGTGTTTCGAATACATATTTTATTTTTATTTTTTTAAAAGTAGTGTCAGGAATACACGGAAGAAATATCTGAACAGTAAAATAAGAAACATAAACTATTTAGGCTTACACAAATGTAGTAAGTGTAGCCTCTTCACCCTCCTGCCAAGCGCCTATTTCCACGATGATCGGCCCTGCGGTTCCTGCATCCAGCAGCTCTTTGCATAAATGACTTTGTGTTTGTCTGTACTAAAACAAGGACTTATTCTGTAATAAGGAAAACCACGGCCGCCGCACCGGGGACTAGGTGGCGGTAGGCTGTTGTGGAGGTTTTCACATATAGGGAGGTTTTGGCTTATTCACGAGACTTGGCAGGAGATTCGCCATCATAGTGGGTATAGTTTTTAGGAGATTCTGTCACCAATTACGTGTCGACTGTATTTTCTTTAGTCGCCTCTTACGACAACCATGGGATGATATGGGGTGGTGTTATTTTGAGTCTATCCGGCACCGTGTGCAAAAACCGTGCAAATTAAATTAAAATATATACTGGCAGGTTCCCGTTACTTCACTCGCACGGTCATTATTATTACCCAGGCTAGCAACGTTTATTTTTAATGCTCCAAGTTTAATTTAGTTCAGCCTCAACTTTTCTCCGTATGTAGCATCGTAGGCACAGAAATCATATATTAAAACTTGACTTATTCAAATTACATTTTTTGCTTAGGAAAATGAAATTAAAAAAAAAAATTAATACATGTTTGTTCAACATGTGTTTATTTATTTTGATTTTGGCATAAGTCTCAGATAAATCACAAGAATTTAAATTTGATTTTAATAGATAATTTATTTATCTAATATTTTTTTTTTATTATTTTAGGAATGGAATTTCGTAAGGTAAGGTTTTAACCGACTTCTGTAAGAAAAGGAGGTTATCAATTGGACTTTTTTATGTTTGTTATCTCAGAACTCTAACTCGATTAACCGATTTTGATTATGATGATTTTGATTCTTTTTTTATTGGAAAGAATACATTTGAAGGATAGTCTGTTGAAAGATTGGTTAGGTTCTGATTATGGGATCCGGTTGAAATTAAACAAGTTTGTTTTTTTTTAAATATAATTATACTTTAATAGCAAGGAAAAACATTGTTAAAATTGGGTCTACCCATCACTTAAAAATCGTAAAATAAATCAACTTTTAACAAAAAAAACAGACTTCAAACAATACACTAAAAATTGAAAAATAAATTTATTTTAAGTGAAAGAATAACTTTAAAATTATGAAGTCGGTGCCAAGTAAAACAAACAGGCTTTGCTAATAGCCTGGACTATAGCTAATTTCGCGGCAAATTTTGTTATAATAAAAATTTGGGATGGGCATCTCCCACCCGGCTCCCCCCGGTACTTCAAAAGGTGAAAACGGAACCCTTATAAGATAATTTTGTTGTCCGTATATCAAGTCAATTTTGTTGTCTGTATATCAAGTCAATATAATTTATCTCGAGATCCCGTGGAGATATTAAGCTCAAGCTCAGCTGTCAAATATTTAGGCTCATGGTCCCTGAAAGCACAAAACAAAATCAAGCTTCTAATTCAAAACAATCAAACGATTTATTTTAGCATCGATTTTGAATGTTGTATGAAATTCACCGCGTACTTTCCGTGGACCTACCTACAGTTATGAAATTTGGCACGAAGTGATAACTTACAATACAAATAAAGAAAAAAAAACGAGAAAAGAGAAAATTTATAGGTATTTCATAGAAAAAATAATTACAAACTTTTATTTATACCTTATTTCAAACAATGTAAGTGCACATGCCCGCAAACCTAAGTTTGTCAACTTTTATAAGTGCTTCTCGCTGATCTATTAATCTGAAATTGGTAGGGAAGCCTCGACGGGCGGGTCCGACTCGCTCTTAACAAGTTTTTTTTCTATCAAAATGCTAACATTTTAGTGATAACTTTGTCACACGTGTGTGACGTCTGTGCCTGTTGTCGAAATGTGTGTTTTCATTGTATATAATTATGAGGTCTGTAACGTAGTTAGACCTGGTTCGGGAGCGCCACCTTGTATGAATATGGAGCCGCGGTTGTCGCTCTATCTTAATATGCATGAACTGCTAACTTATTAATTCACAACACAACTATGGCACAGCCATGGGAATTCACTTAGTATGCTGCCAGTCGCGTTCAGTTTACTTTACCATTTGCCTGTTGACAGTGAAATATTCTATAATATCGGACAATGCTGTTCTTTGTCGATCGCGATGAAAGCCCCCGGATGAATAGCACAGTGTTTGTATTGAAAAAGTTTCTTTTTGTGTCTTATTTATAGGTACAAACTATAGACTTTCCAAATTTATATATCTATATTAAAAAATATGGAATTGAACATTTTAAAAATATTTTTTGGCGAGTAAAATGTTAAGTATTAAGCGCTCCCTTTTGATAATTGTTAAAAGATGAGTTCTTGGAATTTCTAATACTAAAATAATTACTTATTAAACATTACTTAATTAGGCTGCTATTTGATATTCGGTCTTTTTTTTAACTCCTTTTTTACTAATATTTCATTTTAAATATACCATTTATAATTATATCCCTTAAACATAAATTTTAGAAATAACATCTAAGTAGTATAATATTTACCAACTTCCACTTCGGCTTAACTTTAGTTGGCAATATTTTTTCCATGGCTATGAATCGTGGAAAGAGCTGTCAGCGGCCGTGGATGTCACAAAGTTTAAATGAAATCTGGGCTATGTCTGTGTAATTACAAACAACTCGGCTCCGTAAGGTCGGCTCCGTCAAGCGTGTAATGGACTTTTCAAGTATTCGTAACGTGAAAACTTTCACTTCAGCCATCTTAAACGCCTCTGACAATGTGCTTAACGATGTTTTTAACTACTTCACTCCATTCCTTCGCGATTGCAGGTTAATTTAATTATTTTACTGTCAGTCTAGAGTACGCTCTGCAGGATGCATTGCTCTGGATGTTGAGATTATAAATTAAGTGGTAAGATTCATGGCGTCGTAGCGAATTAAGAATCTCCCTACTTGTTGTACGCTATAATTTTCATTATTTTGACTCTAAACACGAAATTGTTTGTATGTGCTTAAATTAAGGCATCGTGGTCATTGTAGCACAGTGGGGTAGTACCTGTCTGTAAATATGATAGTTGTGCGTTCGATTGCAACTCGGTTCAATATTTTATCTCTTGGAAAGGCTCGCTGTGTTTATTTAGCTATAACATGCATATGATAACAATAATACATATTTTTTCCCCTTTTAAATAACGACATGACAAAAATGAACGACATTCATTTTTAAACACATAATATCTCTAAATGTGAAGAAACTAGAAAATGGATGGTGGCTTTGTGTCCCGCCACTTCTAATGTAATGTTTCTAATCGGGCGGAAAGTGAAAAATCGATGGACTTATATTATTGTAGAAAACGATATGATTTTGTTATTTCAGTAAAAATACACGGAAATTTGTTTTTTATTTATTCTCTGCTAGTGCTCTTTGTGAATGCACAAATTCAAATTTTAATAGTTATGTAGTCGAAAATTGAAATACGAGTGATATGATTGAAATATGTTGTTTTTAGACAAGACGCGTCTCTAATTTAAATTAATCCGCCTATATTCAAAATGTTAAAAATATTGCAAGTAAGTATTTCTTTTGTATATTCTAGAAGAATGTTTTAGTAAAATTTGATTTGACATTTAATAATTATTTATGCTATATATTGAAAATTAGCGGCCGCTGGGCGGCTATTCCGCTTGAAATATTCGAATGTTTATATAAGGGTATTTAAGAAAAATCCGGCCATGTGCGAGTCGAACTCATCCACCGAGGGTTCTGTACCAATTTCAATATTGCGATTGGAAAACACTTTATAGATTTTATGATGCGAAGAAAAAAAATATCAATCTTAACTTTGTGACACCAATACACTTTTTTTTTATACGAAATGAACTACAATAAATTTGTAATGGTTTTTTATATGAAATATTTGCATTTTTTTTAGTTTTAAAAACATTAAATACTTTTTTCCCGTATAAATTTCAGTATATAAAGTATGTGTTGCGCCATAATCCCCTCTATCGGTTACTGAAATTCCCATAAAAAGCAGTTCAGATATTCTAGACATTACCTCGGGGATATAGAAAGACAGAGATTATTTTTTTTTATATTTAAGTACAGTTATTTTGAAATCACAAACAGAGACTTCAATTTTATTTATAAGAAAGGGTCAATGCAACGGAATCCTTGCAATTATCAATTATTTTTCGTCACAAAGTGCCTTATTGTATAAGACACCATTGCTGTTGGGGACTTTTATTAGAACGAATGAAATTGAATATTTTTGTAGTACGATGTACTTGCATATATTTTATTATTCCTGCAGCGCCCGCGGTTCTATGGCGTTCTTTATTATTGTTATTTGGTTATGTACGGCTAACTAAAGAAATACATCGTAATATTATATAGCCTATAGCAAATAGTGTCTATCTCTTAAGGATAAATCACTAAACCTTTTTGTATTTAAAAATAAATTCTTCTCTTCTCTCTTCTCTTATCCGACTAAAATATGTTAGATATATTGTGCGGTTTATGCAGATTAAAATTGGCTTATACAGTATATTACAGAAATGGATATTTCAGAAAATATCAAAATTTTAAAATACGAGATTAGAACGGTTATGCGCTGCATTAATGTTTAAAGTTACGCAGAAATCATATATTGTAATGAACATATTGTAATCTTTTAAAAAATGTAAATAAAACTCGGCAACAGCATATATTATTGCATAATCAATTTTTTTTACTGTTTTATCATAGTATAGACTAGCGACCCACTCGCGGCTTCGCCCGCTTAAACTACTGAATTATTTATCTAATATACTGAATTGCATTCCTTAAACAAACGACACAAACAACAGAATACTTAAATGGTAAAAATCATAAACAACGTAATAGGTAGTCTACCTATTATTCTTTTATGTAAAAATATTTAAACGAAAGATTGATGATTGATGATTATTTAAAGAGCTCCAAAATATGTGCAATTGTTCCTAAACCTGCGGACAGAAATATGTCGACAGACAGACAGACAGACAGACAGACAAGAAATTAAAAAAAAATCTTTTTGCTTTCTATTATTCTTTTTAAGTGTCCCTCTATCCATTTCAGTCAAAATTACTAAATGTACAGACAAAATATTTTTACTGTCTTATTATATATAGAGATTATATTTCGTGTTACTTTTAATTTTTACACTTTATAATATTTATTTTACGTTGATAATATTGATAATATAGCTGGTTTTATTTACTTTTGTAGGGTTCCGAACCTTTTAAGGAAAATAGGGAACCCTTATAGTTGTTGATCACGTTGTTGTTCGTCTGTCTGTCTGTCTGTCTGTTAAGAGCCTTTATTTCAGCAACGCTTAGAGATTCGAGTTGAACCTAGATCTAGATCCTAGATCTAGATCTTAGATCTACGGCTAAATGATTTCCTGAAAACAAAAATGTTTCTACATTTACTTTAAAATATATATATTTATATAGCAAAAAACGCATATTTTAACACTGTAAAGGAAATCAAAATTAATAGGGTACTTTCGTTAACCTAGAATTACGAAATTTGGTAGCAGGAAAAAATCTGAAAAGTATATATTTGTGATTAAATCCTAAAAAATATTAGCCTTAAAAGGGGGGTTTGGTTTTAAAGCCGCTAGTTCAAGTGAGGTATCAGATGAAAGGGCTCTGGCTAAGCTAAGCCTAGGGGACGACCTCTCCCTGCCGGCCGTGGTCAAGGCCATGGCCGGCAGCGAGACGTCGTGGGATGCGGTCTCCTCCTTCTGCGAGGCAGTGGTGCTCGAGAAGGAGTCTGCGGAACGGGCGAGGGAGGCTATTGCCGAACTCGCCATCCGCCGTAAGAGACCGGGTCGCCGGAGGGCGGCACACGATCGCCGCCTTCCGCCCTAATGAGCCAGAGGGCGGTCAGCTTGGGGAAGCTGGTCGCCTACTAACCTGGCCCGAGTAGTCGCGCGCAGGATGCTCCCGCGCGCTACTCCGAGCAGGCCGTCGAGGGTGACCAC
>JAATLQ010034553.1:0-23397 GCA_013421005.1 Heliconius erato x Heliconius himera
TTACGCAAAAGGAAATTGAATAATTCTATACAGTGTTGCTAGTGATTTTTAACAGTACTTCTTATATGTTAAACTTATAAAATATATAAAGTTAATGAATCTACTCAATTTGCCAATTAGTGCCAATACTATTATGTATAATTAAATTGATAATAACATACTCTTTTAATGTACTAAAATAAGTATATGATAATAGATAGAAATATTCCATATGGTCTTGGTCGTGCTGTTTAACATTAGTTAATAAAGGGATGTAATGCAATCAACTTCCATGATCCGGATCGATTCCATATTTCATATCTTATCATTTTATCAATACTACCTACAATGACTATTAAAATATTAACCTACTTAAATTTATCTGTAGCATCAGCATATTTAGCCGATATTTAATTTAATATAATGTAGTTCTTTAGCCATATCCTGCAGCAGTTTAGGCAGAGGGAAAGTTGTGAAAAGACACTCCGTTCACCACCTTCTGCCTAATTTTCGAGACATTAGATATTGCGTTTTGGTGCTCAAGGCCAGGTGGAAATAAAAGTAATTAATTTCCCGAATGAGGCCAGTCGTGGCGCAGCGGCACGAAGTGTGACTGTAAAACCGATTGGTTGTGGGTTCGATCCCCACTCGAGGAGATAAAATGTTTACTAAAATTAATATTTCAAGTCAAGGCTAAGCGCGGCGTTGAATTCTGCCACTCAACACGCAATGCCTCCAGAATTCGGCAGAAAGTGGGGAAAGGAGTGTCTTAACACTAGGTTCCCTCTGCCTACCCCGCTGTGTGCGGGATACAGCGTGAAGCCGATTAATTAATAATAATTTCCCGAAGTACGATTTGAACCAACAACTGTCGCGTTTACAGTCAGATCACAGTCCATAAGACCGTGCCGGTGCTCAACGACGGCTTAAAAAAAGTGATTATTCTTTTAATTCATGCATATGTACATAAAATGTATCATCGTGAAAAAGTAACGGTTAGTGAAGACAGATATGTTATATAATAATATATATTGTATAAGGGATGCCACCCTTACCCTTTACCCTTAGCCAATGATGCGACACTAATATCTTGTCGACGTAAATATTGATTATATTTTTTTATAGTATACTAAATTGATTATTATATATTTTTTTATAATATATAATAATTTATATCGGTTTAAATGTAAAATGTAATTACTTGTATGGTTAGCACTGTTTATATAAATGGTCACGAGTTCATTTCCTGTTTCAATTTCTTTTTTTTTTTATAATTGGGGCAAGTAAGACAATGTAAAGTAGTCATATTAAAGGTATGTTTAGGCGTAGAAGAAAACATGACGATTTTGGGTTTGATTCCCATTTGAGGAAATAAATTATTTTTATTTCCTAGCAGCCTGGTAAAAAGGCAAAACCGTGGCGTTGAGTTTCGCTACTCAGCATGCACTAATTCGAAAATTGAAAATAAAATGGAGAATGGAGTGTCTTAACTCTAGTTTCCCTGTTCCTACCATGTTATGTTTGGAAAAGCGTGTTTTTTTCTGTTTTTTTTTTTATTTATTTTCAATAAAATAAATCACAAAAGCCATAAAAAATATATTACAATTCTTTCCATCGAAATCCATTATTTGCAAACATGTACTTCAAAAAATATTGATGTCTATAAAAATAGCACCACTTACTACAACTTTCATCCACAATAATTAGGTTCATTTCAAAAAAATAAAAAATACAATCAAACATACTAAATTAGTATAATATAGGTGGGTATTCATTCCAAATGAAATACTCATCCCCCGCACGCGTATCGAACCCCCGACCCATTATTTTGTGTCACGCGATTATTCTGTAATAGCCCTCATCTGGCGTATGGAAGCTAATTTACTATAGCTTATTGATTATATGTACATTTATTATAATTGAGGACTTCGTGGCCCAGTAGGACATGGCCTCATGGGGTAGGTGCGTATTCAGTTCCCCGTTTGTGGAGATTGTGTTTATATTATTTAAATTTTTGGATTCTGGCCGACATACTGAAGCGTTAAGATCCATATAACTCATGTCAAAAAAAATACACAAAAAAAACCGTTGGAAAAAACGGGTAGATTTTTTTAATATATGACGAAGAGGCTCAAACCCACAAAACGAACCTGTCACAATGCGGCAGCATAGCATAGCACCTAACCGTTAACACGACGGCTGTGGGTTCAATTTGCACTCGGGAAGTAAATTATTTTGAATAAAATTATTTTTATTTCCTCATTTTAATAACAAAATAAACTACGGAGTTGAGTTCCACAAATCGACATGCAATATCTCGAAACATGAGCGGAAGGTTCCCTCTACCTACCCTGCTCTACGCGGACTACACTGTGAAGCTAAAAAAATATTGTTTTCACATTAACAAGATTAATAGAGGCTAGTCGTGGCGCAGCGGCACGAAGTGTGACTGTAAAACCGACTGGTTGTGGGTTCGATTCCCACTCGAGGAGATGAAATATTTACTTAAATTTATATTTCCATTTCTTCGCTCTGGTGTCGAGGTTAAGAGTAATAGTTAAGAGGTAAGAGTTCTGCCACTCAACACGCAATGCCTCCAGAATTCGGCAGAAAGTGGGGAACGGAGTGTCTTAATACTAGGTTCCCTCTGCCTACCCTGCTGTGTGCGGGATACAGCGTGAAGCTGATTTAATTAACAAGATTCATATGGGTCTATTGGAATATCTAAATAATGCACGATACGATTAGCCCCACATTGTAGTACTAGCTACAATGCTGTAAGAGGGGTTGATAGATGTTTATATAAGTCAATTAGGGGTAAGGCGTATTAGAGTCGCGTGGCTGTGAGTCTGGTGTTAAACCTTTGGTATTTTTTTATATTTCTTTCTGTCGACGACTTTTTCGTTGTATAATATTTTAAGTGAGGCCGTCGTAGCGCAGCTTTACAGCGTTGACTGGAATGCATTATTTTATTTTCTTCGATCTGGTAGGAAGACAAATCGCGGCGTTGAGCTCTGCCACTCAACACGGAGTGTCTCAAAAATTGGACGTTACGTGGGGGTTTCCCGTTGCCTAACTTGTTTAAGGATTAAAAACAATGCAATTTCGCAATGTACGTAGCACATAACTATTATAAAATGTTGACCGCCACTGTCCGTCGTGATAAACAGAGCGCTGATCAAACACGGTATGATCCGCTGAAAATATAAACATCTGGTTTAAGGGCAGTATTATATTTGAATTATTTTTTTTTACTGCATTGCATGTTGAGTGACAGAACTCAACGCCGCGCTTTGATTCGACACTAGATCGAATAAATGAAAATATTAAATATTTAGTATCAGTATGTTGCGTTTACTGTTACACACTTGTGCCCCTGCACCACGACCAGCCTCAAGCCTCATATTTTAAAAGGAAAGTAGGTCATTTTCGAACATTGAATATAAACTATGAAAATTTTTTCGCATCAAACAGTTAGAGAGATAATATTTTATGTTTCATAACAGAGTTTTCGTCTGGGTACTAGCGTCTCTATCCGAAGCCGCACTTGATATGAGAGTTGCCTCGGCCTTGCCCACTGGTCGCTGGTGTATACTGTTCTAGCGGTACTTAGACCTTTCTTTAGTCTTTTCATTTTAATGGCCAAAATCGGTCGAGGAGAGTGAAAGACTACAAAAATATTTTTGTATATATTTATAAAATTAACTTATACTTAAATTAATAAAATTGAGGCCGGTCGTGGCGCAGCGGCACGAGGTGTGACTGCAAAACCGACTGGTTGTGGGTTCGATCCCCACTCGAGGAGATGAAATATTTACTTATATTTCCATTTCTTCGCTCTGGTGTCGAGGTTAAGCGCGGCGTTGAGTTCTGCCACTCAACACGCAATGCCTACAGAATTCGGCAGAAAGTGGGGAACAGAGTGTCTTAACACTAGGTTCCCTCTGCCTACCCTGCTGTGTGCGGGATACAGCGTGAAGCTAATTTAATTATTTTTTTTTATAAAATTAACTACACCTTTAGTACTGCCCCTTAACTCGTGAAGCGGACGTTGGACAAACAAACAGTACACCGGGATCTCGTTTGTCGTGTCATCAGTTCTGCCAACAAGCCTTTATATGGAGAGCGGAAAATGGACTTTGATTTTTTTATGCTGACCCAAATTGAAATTATTTGATTAGTGAAAAGTGACAGGTGAAAATGTATGTATTGTCGTCGACTTGCTTGTTTAGATGTGTTTACACGTTCAAATCCGTTATATTATAATAAAGTTTTTGTTATATAAGAAAAGAGAATAAATATTTCAAAATTTAAATTTGAAAATCAATTCATAAAAAAATATATGTAGAACAAGGGTCCGGGGCTTTAGTGGTTGGTTTATGGTGGTTTTAATTGGAACTAAGTATCTACCCTGCCATGTGCGGATAAGCTGATATATAGCTGATAAGCATATGATACAGGGAGAAGCTGATGATTAAGACGAAAGAGTGAAAAAAGAGTGAAAGAAACCAACGTCGCGCTTTGACTACCAGAGCGAGATATCAAAGATAATTTAATTATAATTATTCCATCGAGAAGGAATCAAACCTACAACCGTCACGTTTACAGTCAGACGCTATGCAAGTGCGCGTTTCTAATTAACATTACAAACATTAATTAGTCCATACCCGACGATTTTCTTCACGCTCTATCCCGCACGTAGTGTAGGGTAAGCAGAAGGAATCTAGAGACCTACTGCTAAGACACTCCGTCCCTCATAGAAATATTTCCGTTAACTTTCGTCCAAATTCTTAAGGCATTGTGTGTTGATTAGCAGAACTCAACGCCGCGCTTTACCTCGTTTCCAGATGCTTCCTTATCAATTTCAAAATTCTACGGGTGGGGATCGAACCCAGTCGCGTATACAGACACACATTTGAGTCCCTGTGCCATGACTAGCCTCAATTTATAATTATTCTTTTATTATCTTAAAAAAAAACAATATTCTCAAGGCCAGGCACAAAGTGTGACTGTAAAATCGATTGACTGTAAGTTTGATCCCCACTCGAGGAAATGAAATATTTATTTAAATTTATATTTTCATTTCTTCGCTCTAGTGTTGAGGCAAAGCGCGGAGTTAACACTCAAAACGTAATGCCCATCCGCATTAAGAATTCAGCGGAAAATGGGGACACAGAGTGTCATAACACTAGGTTCCCTCTGCCTTCCCCGCTGTATGCGGGGAACACAGTTAAGCCGATTTAAAAAAAACAAAAGCAAATATTTTAACATATTGGCATTAACCTGCACACATTAATATAAATGCACAACTAAAATCACAATAAATAACTTCCCAGTAAGAACAAACGCCAAATCACATGTGACTCGGCCAGGCATCGAACTTGTAGTTATTACCGTCAGTTTATAACAATAATCTTAATATTCATAATATCGCGCCGCGGCAAAGTCAACACGCTAACGAGGCTTGCCCAATTTGTATACAGGTTGCTATTTTTTAATTTTAAACATTTTAAATTTCAGATTTTTCAAGAAGAGAGCAATTCTGACATTGGGCATGTAGGCTCCATCGCTAATGTACGAAAACGAAGTTTACTCTTCAATTTTATAATATTAGTATAGGCACTAGCCTATATTAATATTATAAAATTGAAGAGTTTGTTTGTTTGAATGTACTCATCTCAGGAACTACTTCAAGTCAAATAATTCTTTTTAATTTGAATAAATTATTTATCCAAGAAGTCTTTGTGACATCAAGCTTATCATTACGTCGTAGCCTGCAGTAGTAAGTTAACCTCGGGCTCTTAAAACTTGTCATATGCTACAACTTTTAGTTATTTCCAATAGACCATGCAGGCTAAATCGCATAAGGAAGCTAGTCTAAATAAAAAAAAAAGAAAATTTACAGAAAAAGAGCATCCTGTACACAAATTAGCAAATCACCGCCGAAAGTGCGAATGACTTACGCTTCACACGTCCATAATTATCTGTGAGGAAGTCGCGTGCTGTACTAAACACAGGTTACCATAGCAACGCTGTCCTCGCCCGTAATACTTATGATGTATTAAACACAATTGATGGAAAACCGAGAGAAAAATTAAAACGCCATATTCGTCGAGACATTTACTATGTTATTATTGGGAGCCTCGTGCCGGGGTTTTAAGTGTAGAGTAGCATATTGTCGGGCTAAGGTTTTGAGGTGAGTTCGCAGTTTTTTTTGAAACAATATTCCCTAATTTTGTCAGATTTGTAATATTAAACAATGTTAATTTGGTATGGTAACACTGTGCTTTGATTTGACTATTGACATCACATTTTGTAATAAAATTGTATAAAAGCAATGTGTTATATTAATGTTTTTTTAGCTTCACGCTGTATCCCGCACATAGCAGCGTAGGCAGAGGCAATCTAAATTCCCCGTTTCCCACTTTCTGCCGGGTTTTAGAGGCATTGCGTGTTGAGTGGCGAAACTCAACGCCGCACTTTTGCCTTCGTACCAGGACGAAGAAATAAAAATATTAACAAATAATAATTCATTCCTCCGAGTTCCCAATCGACCGATTAGATAAATTAATTTAATTACATTAGAGATATTAAACTCGAACAGGAAAGAAAGTCAGTGCAGTGTTATATGGTGGCCCATGAAGCTTACACTTAAATCTCAAATCTCAGGCATAGTGCCTGTTCGAAAAATTAACAATTTATCAAACATTAAAAAAATATTTCGAAAAGTAAATTGGTAAAGAATCAATTTATTTCATATTTCTATATTCATTTCCTTGCCCTGGTAGCAAGACAAAGCGATGTGTTTAGTTCCGTCGCTCGAAAATGGGCGGGAAACAATTGTAGTAGGGAACACTTTCCATAGACTATAAACCTCCAATACAAATGATACAGAGTGAAACTATTATTTTTGTCAATATAAATAAAATACTACCTAATTTATTAATTGAAGTTCTAATATAATCATAATTGCTTATACGTAAATTCAAATAAAAATTAAAAACATTATACCTATATTATATTTTAATTTATTACAAAGTAAAGAACATTAAAAAATAATTTACTTTTTTTTGGATTTTGTCTGACTTGGTGGTAATAGGAACACTACAGAAGAATGCTGAATCAAAGAAAAAAATGAGCATCGATGCATGCTAATACAAGTATTTATGCATCGATTTTGCTACATTTTTTATGAAATTTATAATACAAAAAATACGTGATGTGCAATGAAAATTTACAGGTATTTCATAGAAAAAAAATATTACAAATTTATATTTGTAGTTCATTTCAAACAAAATAAGCGAATATGCTGGTAAACTTAAGTTTGTCAACTTTTATAAGTTGTACCGTTGACATACAACCGTAAAATTGTTACGGAAACCTAGGTGGGTAAGTCCTATTTGCACTTAACTGTTTTTTTAGTATTAAGCTGTATTCCGCACGTAGCAAGGTAAGAACCCTGGGGACCTAATGTTAAAATTCTGGACGCATTGCATGTTGAATGGCGATTGGAATTAATGAAAATATTAAATATTTCATTTCCTCGAATGGAATTTGACAACACAAACTATGGCTTTAGAGTAACACGATTGCCGCTTCGCCACGACTGGCCTGATAAAACCTCTTTTTTTAAAATTGGTTAAAAATACCTAAAATTCCCAAAAAATCTTATCGTCTTCAGTTAAAGCACGAGGTGTCGACTGTTTAATTAAGTTAAGTATGGTTTTAGGCGACAATTCGTTTACTTGATATTATAAGTACTTGTGTTTTACACACAAAAGAGTCGATAATTTCATTTAGTAGAGACAAATGTCCTGGCTTGAGGCTTGCGTGCGTAACAATCACGACGTTTCTGTCCCTTCTACTCAAAATTCCTTAGAGGAACTATAAAATGAAAATACTTACCGTGGTTAAGTATTTTTGAGATGAGAGTATTAGACATTTTTTTTACATTTTTAATGTAAAGAAAATCTAATATATAAAGTTGTGGGAGTGTCTTAGAAGTCGTGTCGTGTCATAGCAATTGATTTTAAAATGCGACGGTTGTGAGTTCGTTTCTCATTTGTAATAATTCATTTACACGATTTTGTAAGATAATGATATATTCATTTACACGATTTTGTAACGAGACACAACGCGGCGTTGAGTTCCACCACTCAACACGCAAAGTCTCGAAAATTAGGACAAGCATTTGGAGCGTAGTGTCTCAACACTAGTTTCCTTCTGCCCTACTAGATATATACGAGATTAAGGGTGAAGCTAAAGAGTTATTTTGCAATTACCATATTTCTGGGTTAATATTTCAAATCTACGCAACCCAACCTCCCGCAGTGATCCCACAGTCAAAAATCACTAAAACGCGCGTTTATTGATCCTTTACCAAAACGTCTGCACCAAATTAATATGTTTTGGTGAAATATTTCTATCGTTCATAAATGTTATTGTATTATTGTTTCTCGGTTTTTGGGAGGTCCACGTTTTTATGGCAACATTATTTATAGACCATCGCATCGGCTTATCTCGCAGTCACTTCTAGTGAATATGTTTTTTAAAGGTTCTCGCTTTATCCCGAATAGCAAGGTAGATAGTATTAAAACTTAGTTTTACAATTTTTGCCAGTATACTAGATATTGCGCTTCGAGTGGCAGAACTCTACGCCGTGCCGTGTCTTACTAGCGGGGAATTGATAATAATTTATTGCTCTTATTGAGAATTGTATTCCCAACCATTGTGTTTAAAGTCAGACGCGGCCCCACTGCACCATGATGGCCGTGTATACTTCTAATAGGAAAGAAACTAGAGACGTTGAGATTTAGCGCCGTAAATTTTGGATAAGTATAAAAAGTACCTTCATGGTTATTCCTGCAAGTAGAAGAACTTGGTGAGATGATACTTCATCCCACACTTTCTACCTAACTTTTGAGACATTGTCTGTTAAGGCGTAACTCAACGCTGCGCTTTGCGTACCAGAACAAGTGCCATTCTACCTAGTAGGAACCCATAACTATCGCATTTGCCACTATACGCTGCTAAAACAGAGCTAAAAATCCATTAGACTCCCATTATACCACGTGCTACGACATATGGGGCGACACCATGAAAAAACACCGTCATGTGGTAAGAGAGACGAAACGGAAGTGATTTTTATGTAGAGCCTTAAAATTGTTTTTTATGTTGAGGATGTTTATATTAATTTATGTAATTGTTCAATCCTTTTATGTTGTTTCACCATATGTTTATGTTTGTATCGCTGATTAACTCTCATTGATGTCTGAGGGTGGTTTCCGTTTAATTTCGAATTTATTTTTGATCACCCCTGGTTGCCTACATACATCCGTTTTGTTGTTTTCCTATATTATTTTCTGAAATTAAGTAGTTTTATGATGTTTTTGTTTTCAAGTTTTTTTTATATATAACTTAGAAAAGAGTGGAAAACACTAGATATATCTAAATGTATAGTGCATTCCGCTTAAATATCCCCATTTTTTTATCATTTTAATATCGTTTAAATTTAGTTCTATTCTAATCTATATCTATTTCGCATATATTCAATAATGCACCGAGTCTAACCAAACCAAGAAAATTATGAAATTTTAAATAAGTATCGCGTACGTTAATTATAATTTACTTGCTTTAGTAATGTTTTTTTTTGTTTTTAATTAGTTTTTCGCTCTGCCTATCCTGTTATGCGGGAATTAGCGTGAAGCTGCTTTTTTATATACAGATTATACTTCAATTAAAAAAAAATTGACAAAAAGTAAAATTTTTGACTTAAACATTTAGTTTCTCACAAAAGCTCAATCAAACACTCAACACTATTATATTGTTTGTCAAACCGGAAGAAGAATGAAGAAAGGATAGTTTATCAAAATTTTAAAAATAAAGCGACCGCCTATCATCACCGTGTGAAAACAATACTATTTTTAAATTCACGCCTAGGCATATCTCAGCGGGAAATATAAAAAAGTCGAAAAAACTTGAAAAAAAAATTCAAAATTCAATAGGATTTTGTATGGGCTAAATGATAACTTAGTAATTTTTTTTTAATTATAGCATAAAAGTTCTTTGTTACACCCCTTTTGTGCTATAGCGGATTGTATTTTTGTGATTGTTTGTGAATTTGTATGGAAAATAGATGATTTTATGGTTGTATTAAGAGATTTAATCAATTTATTTTGTATTGTGTTTGAAGAATAGATTTTAAAACAGTTTTACGCTATTTGCAATTAGTAGTAGTAGTGGTAATGCAGGGGCACGAAAAATGGGAAAATATAGAACGGACCCTCCGTTTTTAAATCTAGTTAGTAAAAGATGGAACGTTTTAACTCTAGATCCCCTCTACCTATCCTGATATGGAAGACTGAAAAATATTTTTTTTTTATAGATTGAATTCAATATTTTTATTATTACTCTTAGCATTTTAGACACTTTTATTTTAACTTCCGCGAGGAAGACATTTTGTGACTTTAAATGAAAATTACGAAATTTTACATAGGTACCTTTTAATAAATTATTATTAAACCTTCAACTAGATTACTTACCACTACAAATAATTAAACTAACACTCAAAATACTTATTATATATATACAAATATATTGAAATTAAAAAAAAATAACCCTAAAACATTATTAAAATAGGAAACAGCATTTTTTCAGAAAAAAAAACCATGGTAGATATTTGACTTGTGTTTATAATCAATTAAAATGTTAAACTTAACTCGTGTTAGAGAAACACTTGACTTCCACAAGTATTTATTTTCGCTACCGGCTTCTTCCACTTCAAGTTTCTACGCATTTTTTAATAAAAATCTCACACTTTTAAAAATAACAATGCCCAAAAAAATATTTTTTCACCTTATTCATGCATCTGACGCAAGTCAACTTGTTCAACTTCTATATACTACAAAAATCAAAGTATAGCAATATACGGTATATTAAAACAAACTGCATTTTCACGCTTTATCCCGCAAAACAAAGGAGGTGGTCCATTTTTCACACACACACACACACACACACACACACACACACACATTGCGTGATAAGTGACACTTAATACCACGCTGAATATCTTTTTGAAAAACTTAAATGGAGTGATCTTAGAATATTGTTTAATAACGAATTTACCTTTATTGCATAAACGTGTGAAAATTAAAAAAAATATATAAATTTCATTCGCGAAGTCAACACCATCAGAATTGACCCATCAGGTAGCCTCGTTACACGTCACATCTTTTTTATATTTTTTTAACAAGTGTTTTTTTTTTCGATGGTGAGAACCCACTGTATTTTTATTGATATTACTTGCAAGTCACTGTCGGTTTTATAAAGAGGCTTCCTTCCTTATAAGATTGGGGGTCCTTGTAATATATAAATTTTTTAAACATTTTTTGTTTCCTTTAAAATTTAGTGGCTAATCACTCTGCTATTACGTTTAAGCTTAGAATTTAACGAAAGTCATCAAGTCTGACTGAAACACTTGGAGGAGTGAGTAATTTTCATTTTCTCACTTTGGTAAGAAGATAAAGCGCGATATGTAGTTCCATACAATAACATACAAAAACAAAGTGGGGAACGGAGTTTCTTAATATTGCATTCCTCCTATGTGATAAAAAACGTAACCCTGTCCGCTTATTCAAATGAAAAAACTAATAATTAATTTTTCCCCGATTAACACAACTATCCAACACAAAAAAATATAATTTGATTTGAAACCAGTAGTTTTTGAGACAAATTTCTCATTAATAAAATATTATAGAATAAGTTTTTAGTATACAGAACCCATTATTAGTTCTACTATTGTAACTTAACAATTTTTTACAAATATGGGTGGCCGACGTTTGGCATTTTTAATTTACGCGTACGCTTTTTATTTATCCACTAAAAATATAGAGATGTGAAAATTTCAAATTTATTAATTTCTTAACCGAACTCTTCATAACTTAATAATGTCCATCGAACGGGTGTTAAAGAGGTTTTTTTTTATTTTCTGTTTTTTTTATAATAATAATCTACCGTGACAAAGGCTAGTGGCCATTTATGGCAAAAATTGCACTTATTAAGAAATTCTCACATAGTTTTTTTCTTTTATTATGGGTTAACACTAATAATTTAATTTTTTAGTTCACGGTGGCCCTTGGTTTTTTTATGAGGAAATCGGTTAAAGTGTTAAGTTAATTGACTTTGAATAATCATTTTCTAATAATGACGCTATCGGTGAGGAGTGCAAATTTCACTGGGAATAATAATAACAATGAAATATACCTATATATAATACATAATTTAGAACAACTAAAACGTATAAAAATTTGAATGTAACCCGCACTTCTTTAAATACTTCAAAGGTCTTTGACCACTGAGCTGTTAGTTCTCATGGAGTAGTTCCTACTCGGCGCCTTTTGGGATATAAGAGAAACGAGCTACATTTATTTCTTTAAGTCTTCTCTTTTAATCTTTAAGTTATATTTGATATAAATCTACTTGCTATACTTGCTATAGATACTATGATAGTAGCAATTATGTAATAAAAAATATTTTTATTCATCACATTCTAAGAAAATGAACGGATGATGTCGATCCTTGATTCGGTACACATCGTTACCGACAGGTACCTTGTAAGGGTCGAGGTACACTAAGTATATTTCAATAAAAGGTATTAGGTATACCTTCTGAAACTGCACAGACGATTTGGAAGAGGCGCGAGTTCGAGTTATGTAACCTCATTTTTTTTTGCTTTCTTTAATTTGTGAACACTACTTAAAAAATAATAAAACAATATGCACTCGCTTATATAGTTACAAATGTACCTTAAATAAAACCTTATTATTAATGGACAGACGTGGGGCAGGGCCAAGCATGTGGCTGTAAATGCTAAAGGATGTGGGTTCGATTCCCACTCAAATGAAATATTTAATATTTTCAATTCCTCGCTCTGGTTACTAGGCAAAATGCGACATTGAGTTCTGCCAACGCGCAATGGTTTCAGAATACTGCGGAAAGTGTTGAAAGAAAATGCCTTTATAAGAACGGAGTGCCTTAACACTAGGTTCCCAGGTACCCTCTGCCGTCCATGCGATGGGCTACAGCTACAGCCTAAAGCTAACATAAATTAAAAATCCAAAAATAATGTACTTCCTACGTCTTAGTGGGATAAAAAAAACATAATTATAACCGGTAGGTAAAAACTTATTTAAGATGTTACACTCTACAAGCACCAACCAAATTCCGAGTCATTAATGTCGGAGACCGTCGTACAACACAATATATCAAAAATGGAGTGTCTTAACATTAGGTCTGGCTACATGAAGAATACCATGTGAAGCTATAACAAAATCAAATTTTGATCTCAATACACCACAAACCTAAACACCGGATGCTGGCAGGAACTCTTCCGTTTCTATAATATATTATAATAATTACAAGTTTTTATTTGAATAAAAAGTGTTTCTCACGGGACGGTCGGTGGCGTGATTGTGGCTGTAAAAGGCATAGCTTTCGTAATATAAAAAAAATATTTGAACGGGGTCGTCGTAGCACAGCGGCGCTGCTCTCTAAAAAAAGAGTCTTAGCACTGGGTTCCCTCTGTTTACCGGATTTTCTCACCAGACCTGCGTTTCGATCCGGTGGTAGCTTTATTCGACGATATTGGCGTATCTAGAGATTTTGTCTGGGGGGGAAGTTTTTTAAGCTCAATTTTTTGTTGATTAAAATTCTAGAATTATTTTATTTTATAATGTCCATAAGGTTATGCTGAAGCATGCACAGACCACCCGTTACCCCTATTCCTACGCTCTACCGATTTAATTTGAAATAATTCGATTTTTTTTAAATTTTCACAGCATAACGTCTTTATGTTCTCATCATGAAGAGAAAAATATTCTGCAATTTTGAATCGCATCTAAATCGAACCTACTCCTAGCATAAGCCATAAAATTAGATACCAGATCATCTACTCAGCCGGCTCTAATAGAAGCCAATATATGAAATGAATGAAAAAATATTTTTTCACCCATTGTGCGGACGCCGCGGTCAAACACCATATGTGCCACGTGGATACAGCAAAAAGTTTGTTATAGCTACGAAAAACTAGTTTGTTTAGCTTATACTAATATAACCTGCAACGTTTCTAGTTCATTTTATTAGAAAAACTGTCTGTTTACTCGACTGCGCGACGCAAAGGAGGGTAATGTGTTTTTCGGTCTACTTATGTATAGACGATTGTCTTTATGTGGCGTTGTAGAGACCAATCTTTACGATTCTTATTATCTTTATTGAAGTTGAAAAAAATAATATATAGAGAAAATCATTATAATTTTGATTAAAATTTATCTATCGCTGTAATGCGCTTAAGCTTAAAATTATTAATTCTTATAAGAAATTCGAATGCAAAGCCCGGCAGCGAGTTCCTTCACTCAAACTGCAATGCCTCCAGAATTTAGTAGAAAGTGGGGCACGAAAGTATCTTAATGGGAACAGAGTGTCTTAACATTAGGTTCTCACTGCCTACCCAGATATGTGTTAGTTACAGCGGGAACCTAATAAAAAGATATTGAATATTCTCTCTGCACTTCGCAAAAACCTTAGTCCAAGTCAAATTTCAGCGTTGTACGCCAGACAGACCAACCAAATCAGGAAGCAGACATAACTTTGAAAAGTGATCAGGAATATCAAGTTGATATGTTTTCGATATTCTACAATGCAACAAATACATTTACATGTAATAGATATATTTATAACCAAGTATGTGATGCTGAAATACAAACAGAAATAGACAACTCAACTATTATATAAAAAACTTATACATATATGTATAAATTTCTATTTTCCTAATATAGAAGGAGAAAGCTCCAAGTGGGTTCCAATATTAACACACAATATCAAAAGTTAATAAAAATTAAGCAGATTCTATTATACCTTTACATTCACTGATAAGAGAAACAGGTTACCACAAAAAAAAACCTAATCAAATATCCTAACCTATATTGTCTATAGCCTAAATAAAATTAATATACCATAAAATACCTAAAAAAAACTAACCTAGGTCCAACAAAAACTTATAGCCCAAGGTTAGGTCTATTATGACAGCTGACCGTAGCAGAGCACGGCAGTAGGCCAGTGGGTGGACTTGGTAGGCTTCGCGATTATACACCTCGTTAGCCTTGCTTTTGGTAACGTGATTTTGATTTTATTTTTGTCTTATTTTTGATTCTTTTAACTATCTAAAAGTTAAGATAGGTTATAAATGTTATGTTGGAAATTTTATTTTTGTAAATATTTAATAGTACCTATAATAGTTTTGTATTTTCTAAGTACACATGTATTTATCGCTAATTTGGAGCAACAGTGATGCATTTTATTTAAGCCGTCCGTGGCACAGGGGCGAAAGGATGTGACTGTAAATCGGTTCCATCTCTCTTCTTTTTAGTCCTCAGGTTTCCTCTGCCTACCCTGCTATGTGAAAAAAGGTCACGTAGTCAGCCTGTACCTACTATTACCTACTAATAACTTGGTTGTTACTTCTAAACACACTTGAGCGATTTTTTATTTAAACTTATGTTGTTGTAGTTGTATTTATAGAATAGCATTATTGGGCTGGGCCATATTTATTACACAGAATCAGGATCCTAGTGTTAAGACACTCCGTTCCCCACTTTCCGCCGAGTTCTGGAGGCGTTGCGTGATGAGTGGCGGAACTCAATGCCGCGGATTTGCCTCGATACCAGAGCGAAGAAATGAAAATATAAATGTAAATAAATATTTCATTTTCTCGAGTGGGGATCGAACCCACAACCAGTTGCGTTGCAGTCACACTTTGTGCCACTGCGCCACTACTGCCCTCTTAGACTTAATTAAATTTATTTTTTTTAATGTATTTTTGATACCCGCTGTATCCCGTATATAGCAGGGTAGGCACAGCTTAGTGTCATAGCATTCTGTCCTACGTCCTGCCTAATTTTTGACATTGCGTGTTGAGTAACAAGAACTTAACGCCGCGCATATTTTTATATTTTATATAACAATCGAACTCACAACCATCGCGTTTACAACGGCCTTCTAATTAATTATTTAACTTTTGCAATTCCAAAAATCTTTACAACTTATGAGAAAATAACTGTCACAGATTCTCACACTAACCTACATCTGTCAATATTCACACGTAGCACTCATTATCCACTTAATTGACCGTTCACATGGAGATTAACCGAGATTTTCCCGTAAAAAACTAACATTTTGATATAAAAAATGTAAGATTTTTATAAAAAAAAGTGTTAAAAAATTACAGCATCTGTTTTAGTATTGTGGAATATTCAGAAGACAGTTGCTACAACGATATTGCAAGGCTTCACCTAAGATGCGCAGGCGCAGGCGCAAACAGATGGTTTGCAATTGGCAGTTTTTTTTGTATAACAGTAGGTGAGTTAAGAATCATAATATTAAATGTATTAAGGTGGACTTTGTATGTATTAAAATATCGATCGATCGTATGTGCAAAAATAGTTTACTTGTAGATTTACTTTAAATATGAACCTATATCAAAAAGTGTAATGTTAATTTGCCTTCCTCATGAATGTCGATAAAATATTATAACTTTTCAAATCCAATTGGTAGGTTCAGAGACAAGGTCGTTGAAACAAACTCTTCGGCTTTATTATACTGTGTAGAGATTTTTCAGCTGCACAGTGTATTCTGTATATATCATCCCTGTATCCCTGTACCCCAGACAGAAGAAATCTAGTATTAAGGCACTCTGCTTAACTGAAACGAAAATAATCCGTTTCCACGCCTTGGAATTGAATCCCCGGCCGCCGCGTTTCCAGTCAGACGCTGTCCTCTGCAATGTCTCGATTACGAACCATGAGGCCAGTCGTGGTGCAGGGGCAGAAGTGTCAGTAAATGCGGATGGTTGTGCAGGCAATACCTCCAGAAATCGGCAGAAAATGGGGAAATGAGTGTCTTACTATAAGATCATATATCTGTGTCTACTCTACTGATTGATCTACCTGTCACTTTACCTACAAAAATCATTCTCTAAATGTAGTCCTCTCAAACCGTACGAGACATCGCCAACGGCATTTAGTTATGACCACCCGTTTTTTGGTTTCCACCACAACCATGACAAAATTATAGAATTTTTACAAGTTTAAAAACTAATTTTGGCGCTTCGAGCGATTCATAAAATATAAATAAAGTCATAAATGTTACACGGCAAATCGAATACGCTGTCTAATTTAGTTTTAATGTAACGTTATAACCATTCGATTTGTTCTGCAAAATCCCTTTTTACCTGAATCTTGGATTCTTTGATAGTGACTTTTGACGCTTGAGGCGTCGTAACGAATATTATTCTCAAAGGTTGTCTCTGTAGGAAAATTCCAAAACAGAGCTTTTTTTTAGCTCTACACTATATTTTGCACATAGCGGGGTAGACTGAAGGAACCTGAGAAACACGTATTAAGACACTCACATGTCATGATAGATATATGTTCCCATTTAGACAATTCTGTTCATTTTCCACCAAATTTTGGAGGCTTTGCATGATGATTGGCTGAACTCAACGTCATGTTTTGACTTGTCACCGGAGTGAAGAAAAAATGAGATTAAATATTTTATTCCCCAGAGCGGGAATTGAACCTACAACCCGTCGAGTTTCCAATCGCACTCTCATGACCCTGCATTATACTTCATGTGTCATCACGCAATGCCTCCAGAATTTTGAGAAAAGTGGGGAACGGAGTGTCTTAACAATAGGTTCCCTCTGCCTACCTCGGTGTGTGCGGGATACAGCGTGAAGCTGTATATAAATACTAATACTCCTCCAGCCTCCTGAAAACACCTGAATTGATTGAGTGCTGAAAATCAACGCCACGCTTATATAGACAAATGAATATTATATTTTACTTCTGAAATATATTGAACTCGTGTAAATAAAATATCACCACGGAAAAGAACCCGATCCCTCTGAGTCTGACTTAGAAGTAGCCCCTGAACCAACAGGTCTAATAACATTTATAAAGATGAGCAATTATGACACGTGTACACTTGAGTTTACATAACGTTTTTTTATACAATTACTTGTGAATAGATATTTAAAATGACAAATTTTGAAGGACTTTTGAGGGAATATTCTAAAATATACTTTATTTCTATTAACTTTAGGTATATTTTGTGATGAAAGTTCAATTAATTATGGTTAGTTCCGTACAAAAGTGCAATGATGCGCGAAAAATGGACTGGAAGTCCAGAGATCTGACCATAAACTTCACCCTTTTAGTTTTGATCCTTTATAAAACAATATTTTTGAGGTAGCGTAGCGTAGGGGCACAGGTGTGTGACTGTAAGCACGACAGGTTGTGGGTTCGATCCCCACTCATGGAAATGAAATATTTAATATTTTCATTTTCTTCGTTCTGGTGTCGAGGTAAGGAGCGGCATTTAGTTCCACCACTCAATTTCAGTCTTAACATTAGGTTTCCTCTGCCTTTCGACATTTTGACATTTGCAAGAGCTTAGCAAGATTTTGACCCGCTACGTTCAAATTTTTCTTTTCGCAGTGTGTAATAACACTTTTAAAAAATAAAAAATAACTAGTAGGTATGTAATGGATCTAAATTAAAATGCTTAATTAGTTAATAAACAAATTAATAATTATTAAATTTACAACCAAAAAAGCAGGGCCTACGCAACGTATAATTAAATATTTTTATATATTATACCTAATATCAAGACTATATAATCAAGTAAAAAATAACGACATTATTGGCTATTAAACGGAAGTGCGATATCTTACAAATTCTACTTACTTCCGTTGAAACCTTTTCGGGGGATTAAAGTCTCTTTAGTTCCTCAAATTATCAACCCCCCTCCTCCTTCGACCCCTTTCAACCCCCTTTCATGGAAACGCTAACATGATATAATTAGAACTTAACTTATCCTGACTCAGAAATATCTTGGAATTTAAAAAATTTATAACAATGTATAAGTCATGTTTGTCACTAAATTATAACTGAATGAAAAAAAATTAAGAGCATTTATTTTTTTTATTATGGTTTTTTTACGTAGTTTCTTTTGAAAACCGTTAAAGCGGTTAGTCGTCTTAAGTTTATACCATTCTACGAGTAGTAGGTACATTTTGAACCAGTAGTTTTTGAGATTAGCGTGTTCAGTCGAACAGAGTGCAGAAGTGTTGATTATAAGCGCGACGATTGTAGGTTCTAATCAAATTAAATCAGCTTCACGTTGTATCCCGCGCACAGCAGAGTAGGCAGAGGGAACCTAGTGTTAAGACACTCCGTTCCCCACTTTCTACGGAATTCTGGAGGCATTGCGTGTTGAGTGGCAAAACTCAACGCCGCGCTTAACCTCGACACCAGAGCGAAGAAATAGAAATATACATTTAGGTAAATATTTCATCTCCTCGAGTGGGGATCGAACACACAACCAGTCCAGCCAGGTTTTACAGTCACACTTCGTGCCGCTGCGCCACGACTGGCGGAAAATGAACTGTACTGTAATTCAATTATAATTTTAATTTTCTTGGTCTAGTATCAAAAAAGAGTGTTGATATCCGTCACTTAACATGCAATATCTCGAAATTGAGCGGACGGAGTGTCTTATGATCGTCTCTATAGGTGCCAACTACCTACGACGCTGTCCCCGAGATTCAGTGTGTATCTAAAAAATATAAGTTAGCTACATATATCAAATACTAGATTCTATTATTTATTTTCATATCTTTATGCTGTTTGCCACACCTAGCAGGTTGGGCAAAGGGAACCTGGGAACCTAGTGTTAAGGACACATACCGTTTCGCCGCGCTTTGCCTCGTTATCAGAGCAAAGAAATGAAAATATTAAATATTTCCTTTCAACGACTGGCAATCGCACCCACAACCGTCGCGCTTAAAGCAGCACGCTTGTACCCCTGCACCACGACGATTGCTATTAATTTAAGTACCCATTTCGTCTCATCACTCAACATCCATTATTAGACTAGAGCTTCAAATATCTTATACTTCAAAATAGAAAAAAAAATCTTCTTTTTATCTAATTTAGATAATAATAGCAATTATTCGGACTTATTTCGGCAAAGTGGCTAAAATTGGTCACTAATCAGGTAATTTGGTGCCGACGGCCAATACTTGCGAATCCCTAATTGAATTAGATGGCACCGGATATCATTTTTGACGAAACCAGTGATGATTTATTATTGTGGTCAAAATGGTACTTGTGGTTTTCGGGTCGTTGTTTGATAGTGTTGTTGTTTAAGAAGTAGGAGTTTAAATCCTATTAAAAAAAAATATTAAATTAGCTTCACGCTGTATCCCGCACACAACAGGGTAGGCAGAGGGAACCTAGTGTTAAGACACTCCGTTCCCCACTTTCTGCCGAATTCTGGAGGCATTGCGTGTTGATTGGCAGAACTCAACGCCGCGCTTAACCTCGACACCAGAGCGAAGAAATGGAAATATAAATTTAAGTAAATATTTCATCTCATCGAGTGGGGATCGAACCCACAACCAGTCGGTTTTGCAGTCACACTTCGTGCCACTGCGCCACGAAGGGCCTCAAATCTAATCAAATAAATCCTATTAGACTAAGTTTAAGTTATAATAAGTTAAATTTTAGTCACATAAATTTCCTCTAAATTCGAACAATCGCGACAGTATCCACTCGAAGATATGTATTATCCTAAATTTTCATTTCTATTATTTACATGTCTTGTTACCAAGCAAGCAAGCTCTGGTAACAAGACAAAAGGTGGTGTTAAGTTCCGCCACTTAATACGCAATATCTTGAAACTTCGCCCGAGTAAGGAACGTAATATCATAACACTAGGTTCCCTTTGTGTACCCTGTTATACCGGAAAGAACGTGAAGCTACATATTTTTATTAGTAAGTAACAAATATAAAACATCTAGTCTTTTTTTTCGGTAATTTTTTTTATCCAGCTTTCGTCTATATCGTGTCAAATGATACTTTGATGACATCTCGTTTATATTTTTTATTTGCAAAACCGCATACGTCCACTAATAGAATGTAATAACCGTCTAACAAATCTCCTAATGATTTGTGCTTTTTTGGTTTTCCTTATTTTTTTATCTTCATGGTGGATCTTCTAAAAGTCCTGGTGGTGCAGCAGCATAACGACGGTTGTGAATTCGATTTCCACCGTGGGGGATTGAATTAATTTCATTATTTCTGGCAAGAAGGAATGGTCTTGATCAATACGGAATACACCGTGACACAAACAACAAAATAAATTATGCAATACCCTCTTAATACAGCAAGTACAATCAAATGGAAAAATACTATTCAATTTCAAACCACACTACACTACGGTTGACGAGTCGTGGTCACCCTGAAGTTAGCTGTAGATGGCTACGCAGATTTAATTTTAGGATTTCTTACTTCTCATTATTTTAAAAGCAAGCAATACAAGCAAGCTTACATTGCAAAGTTTAGCAACGGCCACGACTCACCGTACCTACTGTACCTACTTATATTATACGGTCAAACCTCTGTTATACAGTCATAAATCGTACACCACGCCCGCGCATACCTACGTCATAACTTGTGATTTTTTTCACATACACCTCCAACTCCTCTCCACTCGCTACTACAGAATTTATGATTTTATTTAGAAACGTTTGGGGCAAAAAGTTAATCGATTGATCTTACTGATTTTTTGTTTGATGCTGCCGTGGCCAGCGGTTTGAAGGGACTTGGTCAGTTTTTGTTGTCTTTTAAAGCAAAAGTTGCTTTTGAAAATGCTTGAGACCTAAACTGATGGCTAAATACGTTAAGAACACTAAAAGTACCAACTGTTAACAGAAAATTATTTTTTATACATTTTTTAATGTAATTTTTTACAATACTTTTTTTATTGGATATAACAATATATTGTGATATATTCTATTTTCATTTTACCTAAATGTGTTGTTGAAATTATAATAATACTGTATTAATGAAATTACAGCATATTTTTTTCACTTAAAACCGACTATTATAACCGACAAATATACAATTTATTATAAGATTCTACGATGTGTTTAGATACGTATTAACATTTGTACGCAGAACTCGAAGCCGCGCCTCTTAGAAATAATTCAAGCTTTTGACAATTAAGCCAAACGCTCTTATCGAGCAAGCTACGTCGATATTCTTATACGTTAGTTTTAATTTGTTTATTAGAAATGAAAGTAGTATTTATACAAATTTCTGATATTTAATTTTTTTTAGCTTAAGATTAAGATTGGACTGGAAAACGAATTCGAACCCATAACCTGTTATGTTTACAATCTGCACCAAAACTGTTCTAATAAAATATTTAATAGATTATCTTTGTCCATATAAATAATGTATGAATATGAAAAAAATAACAAAAGCATAAGTTACAACAAAAAACAATATATTACTTAATTATACAAGATTAAAAGTGCAATATACCCGCCACCCATTGTACGAAATGAAAATAGATCTTCGCCCGCCCGCCCTCGGTCCACACGACCGCCCACTTAAAGCTTCATTCCAAAAATATATTTTGATACTTTGCAACCATTTAATAACTGGTTGCAGAACGGTGAAGTAGCAATTAAAAGTATATTTAGTCAGTCATATCAATAGAATCATCGATTATCGTTTTTTCTATGCAGTTCTGTATGGACATGTCAAATCCAAACGGTAATATGTTAAAAACAGTTCTTTTTACTTATAAAAATATGTGAGAAAGGTCCATTTTTGCAAAAAAAATGGTAGTGGATTCGATAAATCGTTTGTACTAAAAGCGTGTCTAATATCGTGATTATTGGTTATTAAATATAACGTTTAATGTAAATGAATTGAAACCGCTAATATTGTGTCATTCTGTCAATCAATCATTTTGCAATGTTTAGTATAACATTGACGCTGTAGTGCATTCGATTTCCCCTGAAGGCAATTTTTAGTATATAATTTATTAGATTCGCGTTGAATCCGGCTTATAACAAACAGAGGGTTTCTATTGTTAAGACACTCCGTGCCCCATGCTTTGGTTATATTCTAGATGGTACGTGTTCAGTGGCATTACTCAAGAGCGAGAATATGAAAATAAATCAGTAAACGGAATCAAATCCACTACCGCCGCATTTTCGGTCAGCCGCTGCGCCCCTACGCTATGAAAGCCTCAGGGATAATTTTATATAATTATATTGTTATTAATTGTAACTAAATGATTAAAATATTACTAGTGGCGACATTTAGCTATATGTGTACTTCCTTACCATCTGTCAAAGTCATATTCATTCTCTAATAAACTACTATCCAATGTCCATGCGTTTTATTAGGTTATGGGCCCAGACCATAATTCGCGATAAAATTGCAGTTTATATTTCGTAAATATTTACTTTTCGTGGACTATCAGTGTACCGTTTGATATTAAAATATA
>JAATLQ010034554.1:0-23402 GCA_013421005.1 Heliconius erato x Heliconius himera
GGAGCAGTGCCTGGGACTTGCGACCACAGGTGTAGGCTTCAGGGATCCCTTTCCGATATATCAACACTCGCCTTCACTGCTCCAGCCCAGTGCAATTACAAATAGGTGTTAACCACATTCATAATTACGATAATAATTGATTAACTAAATAATCAATTATCCGAATAGTCGAGGTTAGTCAGTGGCACAGCACTAGTAGTACTCTGAACCACTCCAGAGCCAAGACTGAATGTACAACGTCCGTGCAACCTTTTATATCATCGTTCACAAATAAGTTGCAGGGTAGATTAATAATAATTGATGACGCTATCGCGTCATAGTGGCGTGATGAGTAAGTGTCGTATAGGAATCTATACGTAACCAACATAATATTCCTAACATTAAATAGCACTCCTAACTATATATATATATATATATATATATATATATATATATATATATATATATATATATATATATATATATATATATATATATATATATATATATAACTATAGGTTTTTTTTAGCTTCACGTTGTATCCTGCAAATAGCAGGGTAACCAGAGGAAGCCTAGTGTTAAGACACTGTTCAAAGTTCCCCATTAAGGCACTTCCAATCTCCACTTTGAAGAAGCATTGCGTTTTGTGTGGTGGATCGTAACGCCACGCTTTGCCTCGTTACCGCAATGAAAATGAATACATAAAAAATGTTTTTTTTCTGAAGTTACGCGCAATGTTTATTTACTGTAAAAGAAAATATTTTAGAGTAAGCAAAATTTTAAAATCAGATCTCTTCAGCCGTCTACAGCCAACGTCAGGGCGGCCACGACTTGTTGACCTTACTGTAACTGAACTCATAGAGGATAGCTTTCAAATTTTTGAAGGCTTTGACAGCAGTGCTTGTTTGTCCATCGCTCCTTATATATAAACATTGCACAATTTTGAACTGTGTTTGTCACTTGTCTAGACGTGATGACTTGGCCTTACCCTTACACGACCTTCGTCGTTTCCTGTACCGAATTCTCTAAGCAAAATAATTGCTAAATATTCTTAATAAAAATATATTATTAACGAAGCCGTCGTGGCGCAGTTGCATAAGTGAGTGTGACAGTAACGCCACGGTTGTGAGTTCGATCCCCACTCGTGGGAATGAATGATTATTTATTCATATTTTCATTTCTGCCAGAGCAACAAGGGAAAACCCCAGTGTTAAGTTCCGCCACTCAAAACGCAATGCTTTGATTATATATAACAATATTTTATTTTTAAATTCATTTGTAAATAGTATGACATGCTCAAATGCACACGACAGTTGGAGTTGTGGAGTCGAATCCCATTCAAATGGCAAAAAATATTTATGTTTCTATTGTAACATCAGACAAGGTGTGGCGTAAACTTTTGGTTGTTTAAGCGGAAATACATATGCACATAGCAGGGTAGGCAGAGGGAACCTTGTGTTAGTTAAGACACTCCGTTTGCTACTTTCCGCCGAATTCTAGAGACACTACTTGTTGAGTGGCGTAACTCAACGCCGCGCTTTGCCTCAACACCAGAGCGAAGAAATGGAAATAAATATTTAAAAAAAATGTGTAATTTCCTCAAGTGGGGATCGAACCCACAACTAGTCGCGTGTCGTTTCGCCACAACTGGCTCCACTTAAATTAAATATACAAACAAACAAACATCAAATTTGAAATTAATTATATCTGTATGTGAACCAAAACCCAATCTCACAGTTAGTCACTCGTCTAGACGCGATGATATAATGATTGTCTCGTCTACACTGCATACCACACCGCCACCGCCATACCTGAACACAGTAATCACTGAATTACTGACTTACAGAGATATTAGATAAGGACAGACAGACAGACATTTCAAACGATTGTTAACCTCGACAAAAACATTGCAAAATTGTCGGTTTTTTTTTTCTTTAAATATGCACCTTTTGCAGTGTACACAGATTATATGTTTTTTTTTTAGGTTTACGCTGTATCCTGTTTATAATAGTTTAGGTAGAGGAAATTTAGTGCTAAGACAGTGGCGGTACTCAACGCCGAGCGAAGAAATAAAAATATTCAATACTTCATTAGTGAAATATTTATTTACATTTATATTTTCATTTCTTCGCTCTGGTATCGAGGCAAAACGCAGCGTTGAGTTCCGCCACTCAGCACGCAATGCCTCCAGAATTCGATGGAAAGTGGGGAACGGAGTGTCTAAGCACTAGGTTCCCTCTGCCTACCCTTCTGTGTGCGGGATACAGCATGAAGCTGATTTAATTTTAATTCATTTCCTCGAGTGGGAATCGAACGCACAACCTGTAGCATTTACAGTAACACGCTTGCGCCCCTGCACCACGACTAGCCTCACAGATAACGTAGTGATATAAAATTCCGTTCTCCTCCTTAAAGACAACGGAATCTTAAATTGTATAATATATTGCAATCCATGTTACGTGGGTGCCTAGTGTCTAGGTACTCAACATTCAGGTGTAAACATAAAAATATATACTGTTAGTAAACATCTTTTCTTTTTTTAAAAACAAATTCGCACATAGCAGGGTAGGCAGAGGGAACCTTGTGTTAGTTAAGACACTCGTTTCCCACTTTCCGCCGAATTCTGGAGACGTTGCTCAACGCCGCGCTTTGCCTCAACACCAAAGCGAAGAAATGAAAATACAAATTTAAGTGAATATTTCATCTCTTCGAGTGGAGATCGAACCCACAACCAGTCGGTGACCACAACTGGCCTTCTTTCTCTACTGTGCAAAACGGTACCGAATTTCGAATAAAATAATTTTAAAATGGAATCGATATTGTATTTGTATACGTAGCTATGTATCGATATATATAATACTTTTGTTGTAGTCAGCACAGACGGACAACTGCACGATTACGTCGCGAAGCTAATTTGCAGGAATTAGTATGTGCCAACGGAAATCACTCCGCTGATTTACGGCCGCGCCCACGGACCGGGGCATTAATCAAATGCGATATCAATCTATTCATTTCAATGGTTTTAAACTACAAACATATTCTATTTAGATTATATTTATATATATTGAATTGCATAAAAAAATATATAATAATAATTAAAAAATCAGCTTCACGCTGTATCCCGCACACAGTAGGGTAGGCAGAAGCAAACTAGTATTAAGACACTCCGTTCCCCACTTTCTGCCGAATTCTAGAGGCATTGCGTGTTGAGTGGCAGAACTCAACGCCGCGCTATGCGTCGACACCAGAGCGAAGAAATGGAAATATAAATTTAAATAAATATTTCATCTCCTCGAGCGGGGATCGAACCCACAACCAGTCCGTTTTACAGTCACGCTTTGTGCCCCTGCGCCACCACTGGCCTCAACATATATTAATAATAAATAGTTATATTTTTGTAATGCTGCAAATGATACAAAGACTCATAAAAAAATATGTTTGTTTCGTCGTGACAAAATTGACAGAAAAATATTAAGATCAGAAATATAATCGGACTAAAAGAGCAGCTAAATGTTTAACTATTTAAATTTGATTTCCTTGTTTCTACAATTCGATTTTAAGCAGTCGCGTCGTGCAGTTACAATGTCGGTATACGCGACGTTTATGGATTCGATTTCCACTCGTGAGAATTTATTATTTTTATTTTTTTTTAGCTTAAAACACTGTGGCTTGAATATTGTAAGATAATTGCAGAGGGAAGTGTCTTAACACTAGTTTCCCTCTGCCTGCCTGTTATATGCGGAATACAGCGTGTAACTAAAAGACTTAAATTTATCTGACATAAATACATATATGATTTACTTTAGTCATAACAGAATTAAATTTATTAAAAACCATATAGTCTTTGAGATTTTAAAAAATATAACAATAAAGTTTTAAATTTTGTAATATAAAATATGAATCTAAGTAATTAATAACCTAAGTTAGTATGTACTTTAAATCATTAATAATTTTATACATTAATTTTAAACATATCATACATGTCTAATATATAACAGCGTATTATAAGGAAGAACAATACATCTCATACATCTGTACAATCTCATCTTAGATTAATTCAATTACAGCTGGGCGCGTTCTAGTTAAAAAATAAATTAAAATCAGCTTCACGCTGTATCCCGCATAAAGCAGGATAGACAGAAAAATCATAGTGCTAAGACACTGCAATTTCTTTTTCTGACTAATTTGAAGTATTGAATGGCGAAACTCAACGCCGTTACGTTACGTTACAGTCACACTCTTGTGCTTCTGCGCCACGTACAGCTTTGATTTATTCAAATAGGTTAAATCGACATTGTTCTCAAACTATACTATACACAGGAATAGCTTTAGCCGCGAGGTAAACGAGTGCTGGGTAAAGTTGTTGAATCGAGTGAATTCTTGGCATCGCGCGCCCGACCGCATATTTGAACGATTTAAGTCTTGTATCGGTATCGGTATTTGTTAATGGTTGGTGTTGAGGAGCAAAAAGTCGTGGCGCAGCGGCACGAGGTGTGAAGTAAAACCGACTGGTTGTGGATTCGATCCCCATTCGAGGAGATGAAATATTTATTTACATTTATACTTCCATTTTTTCGCACTGGTGTCGATGTTAAGCGCGGCGTTGAGTTTTGCCACTCAAGACGCAATGCCTCCAGAATTCGGCAGAAAATGGGGAACGGAGTGTCTTAACACTAGGTTCCCTCTGCCTGCCCTGCTGTATGCAGGATACAGTGTGCCTCAAAAACTAATTAAACATTCAATTTATTTAAATTTTCTAATCGATTTATAAGCCATAGCATAATAGTATGCAAAACGCCGCGTGTCGACGCTAAATATACGACCGTATATTTCGACACCGCTTCTTAGTTAATGGTGAACGACGGGCGACCGACACTCGACGGCGACTTATACGAGGTTAATTTAAGCAGCTTAAGCATTTAGTTCGTCTTCACTTAATGTTCCTAGGAAAATATGAATAAGGAAAGGCTAGTAGTGGCGCAAAGGCACAAACGTGTGATTGTAAATATGTATGCGTTAGGTGTGAATTCGATTTCTAATCGAGGTAATGAAATATTTATTATTTTAATTTCTTCGCTCTAATATAAAGGCAGAGCGTTGTGTCGTTATTGCCGTGTCATCCCGGCCTAGAATAGTTTTTGTTTATCTCACAATAAGTTTAAATAGGAATTATCGAGCACTTTAAATAGATACACGTCGTAAAACGTTTGACACATTGATTTTTTTTAAGCTTCACGCTGTATCCCGCATGAAGCAGTGGGAACATTGTGTAAAGATTTTCCATTTCCATTTATTCCGTCGAATTTTCGTGGTATTGCGTGTTGAGTGGCGGAACTCAACGCCGCACTTTGCCTCGACACAAAATATTAAACATTTCATTTCCTCTAGCGGGAATCGAACCCACAATATATCGCGCTTATAGTCCCGATTGTGCTTCTGCCACGAGTGGCTTATTTGATTTGTTCAATAAAAATATTTATATTAGAACGAGGTTTTCTATGTACAAAAATATGGAATGCGTTCCTAATTTATTAAGATAAATATATTATATATGCACAGACACAAATAAACGAAGAGCGAAAGGCATGTCTGAGTAAACATTTGGTTGTCTAGATCGCCCCAGACACAGACAGCCGCTTTAGCACATGTTATTGGTGATTTTGATTGCATTATTATCGTTGTTGTATTTTTTTAAACTCCATAATTTTTGTGGTTCTTGACTTTTTTGCCTTAGATTTTTATTTAAAATTCGCTTTCAAAATGACAAGGTGACCATAATATACTAAATCTTTAGAAATAAATAGTTACTATTTTTTTTAGCTTCACGCTGTATCCGTCACATTACAGGATAGACAGAGAGAACCTACTGTTATGACACTCGGTCCCTATTAAGGATCAGCCCCCCTCCCCAATAGGGGGGAGATCAACATATACAATATTACATTTCCTCCAATGGTAATCGAATCCACAACCTGTTGCGTTTATAGTCGCACGCTTGAGCCCCTGCACCACAACTGGCCTCATTTACTAACCACGTTTAATTATCTTAACTTATGAATTATATATTTTTTCTAATTGCTTTAATATCTAATATAATAAATTGACAATAATGAGAAAACATACATACTCATATGTTCAAAAAAGTACAACGTTATCAGTTTTGGTTTTTTTCAATTTGCTACTAAAAAATAATATTGGTGCATATACATATTATAGATTCCACGTATATATTTTATTTATTCTACTAATGTGCTTTAGTGGGTTATAATTATGTGGACTCCTTGGACTCCTGCGCTGCTCTTGCCGTATGCATGTTTAAGGTCATAGCTCATTAGAGCCACCCGGCACCCGACCCTCACCGCCTCAACTAGTGCGGTTGATATTGTTTGTATGGATTTCTATGGGTATACGCTCATTAAATCAACTCCGGATCGCCTCGCTCGCAAGTTGCCCACGCGCGGGCGGCGAATGGACCACTCGGTGACAACTCGCAACTCGCATGCTTGCCGCACGTTGATCGCGCGTTGCCGACGAGTCGACCGCGCGCTGCCTGCGAGTGATTCACTCGAGGGCGATGCGTTGCGTTGCGTTACACACATTGCGGCATATGATAGTAGGAATATTTTTTTTTCTCGTCGGCTAGCAAATGCCTACGAGCTGTCCAATATTCACCATCTTTTTTTCTTTGTTTAAACATTTCGTGCACCCAATAAGCTTTCCTTTTTCTCTTGGGTCTTTCATTTTCTTCTGCATCAAGCGCTACAGCTATGAGTGCCAATTCACGGTTTGTAAAATTTAACATTATGAAGCACACGTGTAGACGTAGTGCCAATTGTTAACAGACTACGCGAAAATTCCTGGACTAACCGGTCTCCAGTCGTAGACCACGCGGCGTCCACCAGCGGCCAGCGCGGGGTCCACTGGGTGACGATGCGAGGTCCAGTGGTTGCCCGCGCGACGTTTATTGGTGATAACACGGTGTCCACCCGTGGACCACCTGTCGACAACGAGTGGACGCCGTGCGACCAGGCGGTGCGGAGTGTGTGCCGGGTGGCTCTAATGAGCTATGACCCTTAGAATGCATATGGAGATCATTTCTCTATATATTATTCTATTTTAAATTTCCATTTTCATTTCTTTGCTTAATTATTTTCATAAACTTACATATTTAAAATGTGGGCCGCCATTCTGGTCATAATGCTACAATATTTGTTCTACTATGTACTGCAATAGTAAAGCCTCATAATATTTTTTGTTGTTTGAAATTAAATAAATCGGACCAAGCTCGAGTCGGAATACCCACCGAGGGTTTCGTAGCAATTTGAGGATTTACGTCAACAGCAAGTACAAATTATAAAACTTAACAAACTTAATTTTGCGGGCGCATACGCTGGTTTTGTATGAAATGGGTTACAAATAGAAATTTCTAATATAATTTTTTTCAAAATTTTTTAAATAAAATACCTATAAACATTCACTTTCAGATTTTTTATTTCATACAAAATGTAGGAAAAACCATTGCAATGAAAATGCAATGCATAAATGTTGTGATTGCGTTGATTTTCGAGATTTCTGTACTCTAAGGGACCATTTGATATCAATTTTAGCTTTATAGTTCCTCAGACGGACAACATAGTGATCCTATAAGAGTTTCGATCGGTACGGTACCCTAACAAAAATGTTTTACAATTTACTTCGCACTAAACTAAGTAGAAATAAAATAGCGATATAATATGGAGCAAAAGATTATGAATAAGAAGTAAGAATTTGATTGTAAGTTGGAATTTATAATTGTTGCTTATAAAGTACACGAAATAAACGAACAGGATTTAACGAGGGATTTAAATCACAATCAATTTATTATCATTTTTCATTATAAAAAAAACGACGTGCCTTAACGTGTTTAGGTTTACCTAAATTTGTCCATTTCGCTTTTACCTACGGGATGAGATCTGCAGTTTTTTCTAAATATACGACTTACCGGGTGATTTATATCCGTTTTTTGATACAAAGTGATAAATTGAGACATCCATCGGCTCGCTGCGTTGATGCAATCCAATATGCATTCCGCAGACTTCGAACTTTTGTTATATTATTTTAATTTAGATAAAAAATGACATTTACGCGAATGAGGACGCCACGATCACGATCTCGCGTTTTTTGTACCAATTTAATTTGACAATAACAAATGATACGCTCATCGACATTATTATTTTTTTTTATTTAAATGCAATTCGAATCCGTCAGTACTATACGATGTCTATAGGTAAAAAATCTGTCTGCACGTTTGAATGTCAAGTTTTCGAATTGTCCGATTTCCGTCTAAAAAGTATGTGTAAGTTGAGGCCAGTCGTGGCGCAGGGGCATAAAGTGCGATTGTGAAACTGACTGGTTGTGGGTTCGATCCCCACTCGAGAACATGATATATTTACTTAAATTTATATTTCCATTTTTTAGCTCTGGTGTTGAGTTCTGCCACTCAACACGCAATGCCTTCAGAATTCGCCAAAAAGTGGGGAACAGAGTGTCTTAACACTAGGTTCCCTCTGCCTACCCTGCAGTATGCGGGATACAGAGTGAAGCTGATTTATTTTTTTAAGTATGTGTGCAAATATATTATCAAACTTTAATATACGTACATTAGATGTAAGAATATGTAAATTGAAATTCTGAAGAGAATTGAAGAGGTCGAAATTTTTACTGGTACCTGTATATATAAAAAAATACATGAACTTTAAAATGTAATCGGGCACTGACATTACCTTTAATTTCATATTAAATATTATTAATCATTAAATAAATGCAAACGAAAGTGAAATACGAAGTATAGTGTTAGGTGTGTTATAGACTAGGTGACAATTAAAATATTTTTTCTTTATAAAATCCATAGCTGTATTCTAAATAAAAAAAAATACTTTGACTAGGTGTGTAGTGAAAAATAAATTTATTCGGAAAAAACCAAATATAATCTCTTTAAGGTTACCTAAAGAAAAGCTATTCCAAAATATATAAATTCGCAGATTTTCCAAGAATTTGAGATCATATCTGAATATACTTTCTGCCTATCAAAGCTCTCGAAATCCTATATATTTTGCTTTTACCCACTTGAGAGAGGAAAATATTATTATAATAAATTGACTTATTCGGGGAATACCGTTCGCTAAAATCACCACCACCAACTAGTCGTTGTAGTCATTTGGCAGTTTAACGGAGCTTCTACGAAAAATGACGTCACTGAATTAGAATTTCATTCAAAGTCGTTTCATGTATATTTAAAGACACTAGCATATCCGTGTATTAATTTGCCTGCTTTTTGTGGCACAATAATTGGACTAAGCATTGTGAAATAGTAAAGAAGTTAAAAACTGTAGAATTTTTAGATATGACACAAAGTTTAAAAACCGTTCGAATGTGCTCCCCTCTCCCCTATATTACGGACAAAGTTTACCTAAATCTGTTCAGTAGATTTTACGTGAAAGTGGAACAAACATCCATTTAAATAAACTGTTAAATTTAAAATACTAGAAACACAAACGCGGCTTCGCCTGCTTAATATTATTGTTATAATACAGCCAATTATAATATTTTATTCAAAAGTCTACTTAAAAAGAAAAATAATTTCAACTTACATTGCAACCTATGTGTTATCCTGATATACAGTGTGGAAGTGTTAGCACCACTTTAAATGAAATCATAGTTTTAACTACTCTATAAAGGCCTAATACAATTTAAAAATATATTTCTTCCCAAAAATGAAAATATATTTTTTAAACAAAATAAATAAAAAAAAGATTGTTGTAATATAAAACACCATTCGTCAAGAACGACGCACGCACACATAAACCTATGAAACGGAATCCGCTGCATACGCCTCATTCCGAAATCGAGTCGTAGGTATTGGCGGCAAAGTTCAAAGTTGATTAAACTTTAGTAGTATTTTTGTAGTAGTATGTGTTTACGTTATTGGTATCTATGAGTAACTGCGTCACGCGAAATACAGGTCTGGATTAACATCGTGAAATGAAAAAAAAACTTACGTCTAAACTGTTGAGGTGTCTTGATTAATTTCTTTAGGTATGCGTTAAACATATTTTACCATAAATGCTGTTCCCGTAAAAGGAGCGCTGACACTTCCACTCTGTATAAGTAATATTACTGTGAAATTTCATCTATACCCGTTCAGTAGTTTTTGCATAGTAGAACAAACATCCATCCTTACAAACTTTAAAATTTATAATATTATTAAGATTAGTAGGATATTTTACATGTAAAGCTAATGAATGGGAGCAGCAAAGTGGTTGATTCACTATCACATATTTGCTATAAGTGTGACTAAAGCTTTAGTGCAAAGCATCACGTGTGTTGGAATATTTATTTGTTGTGGAAATCCGGGCAAATGGTTCACAGCCATAAAAATATACATAAGTTCAGTTCTGTATTTATACATATGTTATAATGAAAAAAAAATCAGCAACACACTGTATCCCGCACACAGCTGGGTGGGCAGAGGGAACGTAGTGGTAAGACACTCCGAGCCCCATTCGGGACTCAACGCCGCGCTATGCTCGACACTAGAGCCAAAAAATGAAAATATACATTTATATTAATATTTTATTTCTTCGAGTGGGGATCGAACCCACAGCCAGTCGCGTTTACAGTGACACTTTGTGCCTCTGCGCCACGACTGGCCTCTACGTTATAGTAATTGTATGCATATGAGTAATTCGTAAGTGTATCGCATAATGAATTATATTGTTGTTTACAAATTTCCAATTCAAGGAAACGTGTGGGAAGAATTCTCACATTTCTCGATGGGTTTTGTGATATTTCTTTTATAATGTATTTAAAATGCTTGACGCACTGCTTTGATTTGGTTATGTTATGTGTTTTTTCTGTATATATATTAAATGATACGAACTCTATACTATTTTTAAATCAGCGGAAATGTCAAAATTGTTAAAATGTGTGCTATTGCTTTTTTTCAAAGGTTATTTTAAGAGCTTAGAAAAAAAATACTTGAAGCCATCGTGGCCCAGGAGCACAAGTGTGCGACTATACGTGCCGGTTCTGGGGTCGAATCGCACTGGGGAAAATGAAATATTTAATAGTTTCATTTCCTTCCATTGATAACGAGGCAAAGCTGAAGAAACAACAAATCATATTTTATAAAAATAATATTAAAATAAAACTTTCCACAGAAAAAACAAAAATATTAACCTACTACTAATATAGCATTGTCAGTTTGTCGAGACGAACAGGCAGCACCGCCAGGCGCCAGCACGAAGTAGTTAGACAGACAACAGTTCAAGTGCAGTTCTGTTAACTATAATAATACTTAATATTTTTATGTGAATTTTTAATTTAACTTTTTTCCTATTAATAAATAAGTTTTTTTTTAAACATAATTATAATCTCAAGGACCATCAAAGCGGAATGTATACACCAGATGTCAGCGTCAGTCTTCATGGGACCAATTAAACGACCACTTAGTTCACACAAATATTGAACCTTATTTGTTTTACTACGCACACTATTATTTTTTTTTCTATAATTAGAACACATGGCTGGATTAACTGTCGCCGCATTTTGTCTTAGAAACGGAAATAATGTCGTCGTTTATCAAGATGGAAGTTTAATATTAGATTTACTCTATATTTATATTTAAGGCCAGTCGTGGCGCAGCGGCACGAAATGTGACTGTAAAACCGACTGGTTGTGGGTTCAATCCCCACTCGAGGAGATGAAATATTTACTTAAAATTATATTTTCATTTCTTCGCTCTGGTGTTGAGGTTAAGCGCGGCGTTGAGTTCTGCCACTCAACACGCAATGCCTCCAGAATTCGGCAGAAAGTGGGGAACGGAGTGTCTTAACACTATGTTCCCTCTGCCTACCCCGCTGTGTGCGGGATACAGCGGGAAGCTGATATATATATTTCCAAAACCTCACCAAATTAAAACATATTCAAGGCTCCATTATAAACACTTTATTGGATAAATTATTGGATAAATAATAACTTGTAATGTTACAAAGTTAATTATTTTAATCAAAATTATAATTAAGAACATCTGCACACACACGGACAGTGTCAAATGTCAATGTAGAGTTGTCTGGGAGCTGAAGTTATGATACCTTGATGTCAATTCCAGTTTGGGGCAGGTCTTAAGGTCAAAAGCGATGGCCGTCATCTTATATTAGCTTCACGCTGCCGCACATAGCAGTCATAGCGAATCTAGTGTCAAGACACTCCGTCATAAATTTTCCTCTAAAATTTGGAGGCATTGCGTGTTGAGAAGCGGAACTCAACTCCGTGCTTTGCCCCGACACCAGAGCGAAGAAATGAAAATATAACTATTTACAATAAATATTTCGTTTCCTCAAATGGAAATCGAACCCACAACCAGTCGCGATTACAGTCACACACTTGTGCCCGTACGCCACGACTGGCCTTAAATGTGTGTGTTTTTATTGACTAGCTTATGTTTTACTATTGTGGCCGTAGGATTTCTGATAGGATTCTGTTTATTTATATTTTTTATATAAGTTGTTATATATTTTTTTGCTGATATAAAGATTACAAATTTGTCAAACTCGACGACAATTCTTGTATGTTTGTGAAGTTTAATGGTCGTCGTCTACCACCTATGACCAACTACTTCTTTTTTTTTCAGCTTCACGCTGTATATAGCGTATATAAATAGAGGGTAGGCAGAGGGAATCTAGTGTTAAACACTCCGTTTTACCACTTCCCACCGCATTCTTAAGGCAATGCGTGTTAAGCACTATCTACGTCAATCTTCAAATATTTGCTACTATAATAATAATAAAATAGAAGAAGTAAAAAACTCTAACTATAGAATCTTTCTCATAATCATTTCACACAATGCTATTATAAATTTAATTTCATCTTTTAACTAACTTGTTAAAATAACTGAACGGCAAGCTTTTCAAATTCAATTGTTGAACACTTAAAGTGCATTACGAAAAAAAGCTAGAGAATTTTAATTATAAGAAAAATATCTTTACGGCTGATGTGCCACGTATTTTATACTTTTACATTTTTGTTTAGTCAAATTATAAGAAATCTGCTTATAAATAAGATATTTAATTAGCTTTAGTGTGAAGACCAGTCGTGGCGCAGCGGCACAAAGTGTGACTTTAATACCGACTGGTTGTGGGTTCGATCCCCACTCGAGAAGATGAAATATTTATTTAAATTTATATTTCCATTTCTTCGCTCTGGTGTAGAGGTTAAGCGCGGCGTTGAGTTCTGCCACTGAACACGCAATGCCTCCAGAATTCGGCAGAAAGTGGGAAACGGAGTGTCTTAACACTAGGTTCCCTCTGCCTACCTTGCTGTGTGCGTGATACAACGTGAAGCTGATTGATTTTTATTTTTGTTTAATCAAATTATAAGAAATCTGCTTATAAATAAGATATTTAATTAGCTTTAGTATGAAGAAAAAAATGTGCACAATTATAGTTCACAACATCAACACAATATTTGTACACAGAGAACCTAATGTCAAAATAATCCATTCTTCATTTTCCGGCAGAATTCGAGACATTCCAAATTGAGTCGTATCGTAACTTAACGCCGCGCTCCATATACAGTTATTATAGCTACAAAGATTTGAGTATTTTTAATAGGGTCAGAAGTAACATAGAGGCTCTGTGTGCTGAGAGTCTTGACTTGAGGGTCGAGCAGTTGCAGTTTCGTCACAATGTAAACTTCAATTCCTTTGAGGTAAGAATGCCGACGAAATATAAAAGGTATATGGGGTGTAAATAATAGGACTTATATTAATATAGTTCATAAATTTTACTGTCTTTTGCGCCAGTCAAAAAAAAACAAAAAAATATATTTTTGTCACTTTAAAAATTTTTATATATATTTTGTTTACGGGTAATTTTTACAATGATTTTGAAACTAACACATCGCTATTATATGTATAGATAGTGTCCAACTTATAAACTCTATTCCACATCCAAAATCTACATTAGAAGTATTTATTTTGAAATAAAAAAATATATTAATTGAATCACTTTAAACATTATTATCGATGCTATTGTGCCATAGTTGCGAAGTGAAATGTATTCATAAACTAGTAAATATTATTAGAGAAATAAATATAAAAAATATACAATCAAATGTTGTTTTTACTAGAATAAATATCAAATCATATTTAACTCATAATGGCGATTTATACCAGAAAAATATTATTAAGTAAGTCAAAACTCTACATGTTCAGAGAAACTTTCATAGTTCCATAAATTAATATCAAATAATCATTTATTTTATAATTTTTAGGGCAGGCAGGAGCAGGAGCCTAGTGCTAAGACACTCCGCTGCCCACTTCCCGCAGAATTCTAGAGGCGTTGTGTGTCCGAAGCGAAAAAACTAAAATATTAATAAATATATCAATATAAAATTAATAAAGGGATTATTTTCTATTTAAATGATTACAATACAAAAAAAAGATCACAACTAATGACTTAGGTAAATGAAATCTCGCTACTTACAGGTATATACCGTGTGTTTTTTGGCTTCGCGTCGCCGATGAGGCCCGGGGCCCCGTAGGAACCGTCACGAGCCTATAATCAAGGCGGACTCTTCCAGTCATTACATATAATAATTACTTTTGCTGGCCACTGTGCGTTCTTAAAATCATTCTTTTGGAAACTGACAACGAAATCTGGATTTTTAGAATGTGAAATATATTGTTGAAATATATTTATTGTATTGTGTTTACGTGATAAATTAATTTGATAGTCTATCAGATGTTAAGTAAATTATTTTTGTTTTTTTTATATTTTCAAATATATTTCTGTTTGATAAATATTTTACGTTTTAATTGACGAACTATAAATTGAAATAGATGATGTAGAGTCATGAGTTCTAAATTTAAAACAATTTGTATTGGAAATAAAAATCTAAACTATTCAGAAATATATCTAAATTTAGATTTAGGTTTAATATGCTAAGTTAGTAAAAATAAATCATTAAAAAAGGACTTTTATGACTAATAACAATTTGTAATTACAACAATAATACTACTATAATGTTATATTTCATTTATTAAACGATACGCTACTGCATAAGTTACAAACTAATAATAGTAACGTTATTTTAATTTAATTTGTTACTTTTATCAAATCACACACAACCTTAGCCTTACATAAACACTGTTGCCAACAACTTTTTACACAAGCGGTTCCGCGATTTTTTGTCTGTGCCTTCTAATAAGCGCCCTTGAAAAGACTTCAACGCTTAACTAACGTTAAGTTCAATGATCCAGCGTTTTGACTTAAAGATTCCTCATTCAGATTAATTTGAGGTTAATCTGGAGATTAAGTTATTTTCTATTCTATTCATTATGTAACTACAATCAATTATTTTTTTTAATGTTTTTTTTTCTATTTAGAACACGCGAATGTGTCAAACAAGGCTCTGTAATATGACAATATGACTCTACATAGTTTCTACCTTACCAATATTGGCATCGTTTTTTTTATAAATTTAATAAAGAGATTCTTATATTCAATTTACAGTTAATATAAGTAAACGAAACCACGCTACATACGCATATAAATAAATACAATATTTCATTTAAAAATGATTTTAAATGATAATTCGTGTTGAGTTGACGCCGGCGGTGGGTGCAGGTGCAGGCGCGGACGGGCGCGGACGGGCCGGCGGCGGCAGTCAGCGGCGGATGGCGGTGGCGCGAGTGTGCGCGCACGTGCCGCGCCGGCACACGCGTCACGCGGCGCCCAGTTCCGCGGCGGCGGGCGACGAGCACAGAGCGCCGCACGCGCCGGCATGCGACGCTAGCGGGAGCATGCGGCTGCCGCTGCTGCCGCTGTTCGTGCTGCCGCTCGTACTCGTGCGTCCGGCAGCAGGTGAGAATACTATTACATTTTTCGTATTTTTTTTTAATCGATTTGTTGGAACTTTTTTGTGTGTGATTTTTTTTTTAGTCAGGTGCCAAGTTAATAATTTATATTCTTGTTTGTTGGTCGGTGTAAACGTATTGTGATAATTTCGGTTAGCTCGACCGGTACGGCTACCGTTTCGCGAACGGTGAGTCCACGTTGTATTGATAAGCGGTGTGTTGGTTTGTATTTCTTTTGGTTTCTGTAGGTAAGTCAATTTTTTATTTATTTATTTTTCGTAGATATCTAGATACTATAATTCGATAATTTTAAGTGAACCGTTCAACTCGTACTAATCAACTTGCTTTAAATTATCACCAAAACTTGGCAAGCAAACATCTTGGTATCGTTTCGCGCCAATTGTTTGTTTTACGATTTATTTCACTAAGTTTTTGTATAAACAACTTTCCGTCAGTGTAGAGTCGTAAAATGGTGTACGTAATTAATATATAGTATACATAATTTACGTAAGATATTTTAATTATATATTTAAACAAAATCTTATATGTAATAAGTGCTAAATTGTATAAAAGATTAGAACTTAAAAATAAAATCACCTTATTGACTACATTCATTTTGTTTTGATAGCGACCGGAAGACAGCAACGTGGTGGATACGCTAACGTTACTATAGCCCAGTCAACAACCTGTGCGTTTGTGAGATTTGCGATTAACATAAGACTCTACCATTTCTTACTCTAACAAAATAGCTTTACTATAGTCTCTTCTTCTTCCTGGCATTAATCCCGGCTATTTGCCATTATTTGGTCTGCCTTACTATGGTCTAAAAATATATATAATTAAACCTATAGTGCACTATTATATGAAAAATATTTTATAAATGTTATATTTTTTTATTAATCGATTTTTAGACTATAAAGTTATATGTGTATTTATTATTTAACACTTTAGAAATAACTAAGTGACAGATAAAAATATTCGTGTTAATTTAATGTAAAATATATTAATTAATGTGTTTAATACAAAAAAGTTACTTAAATTGTAAATAATAAAATTAAATTAGTTCGTTTTTTTTTTATTTTGTAGCTTTTCATAAGAATAGTTTCTTTTAACTTTTCATATAATAAAAGTTTTCAGTTAACAAATATTATAATTGATTTATTGAAATATTCAAAATAGTACGGAGGTCAATCAGATAATCTTCATATTACGTATTCGATAGTATTATTTGAATTTAAAATGATGCCAACATAATATGAAGTACAAAGGTATATCTTGGAAATACCATAGTAAAAGAAATTATATTTTTTTTATACATAATAGAAAAGAAACATGATTTCCGAAATCAAAAAAAAACAAATAAAAATAATCTTTTTTCAATTAGGCCATTTTGTAATGTAGTCCTTGTGAATTGTGAAGTTACATAAAGATGTCAGTAGCGTCAGTCCTATGGAAAAGCATTTCTGTTTAGAAGTGCCGGTAAGAATCTAAACAGTTTAAAATATAGTTTATAAAACATGTTTCCTAAATTTTTTTTTGTAATATAGTATATACATATATTATTTAATTAATAATCTAGATACTGCATAAATATTTATTTATAGAATATTTACCTTAAATATATACATATTGATATTTTAATTTGTATACTTAATTGACATAGATAAATATAAAGTAATGCAATATAGTGTATTTATTTCGTTACCTGGGCACTAAAATAAGATCTGATTAAATATACCTTTCGAGTGCTTAACAATTTACAAAACTAGTTGAATTCTTGATTAAGATTTATTTCCTAGCCGACAATACTTCAAACGCCAAGTGAACTTAGGCTTGTCCAATTCAGAAATAAATTTCTGAATAATTTAAATAAAAATCAGCTTCACGCTGTATCCCGTACACAGCAGGGTGCAAGCTAGTGTTAAGACACTCCGTTTTCTACTTTCCGCCGAATTTTCTGGACACCAAAGAGAAGAAATGGAAATATAAATTCAAATATATATTTCATTTCCTCGAGTGGGGATCAAAGCCACAACCAGTCGCACGCCGCGTCGTTTTTTGCACCTGCGCCACGACGGCATCAATAATATAAATATTTTAAATTGTTTATCTATATATAAATAAATGTAATTAAATCAATAAGGATAGAACGGATGTCTACGAAATTAACAGCCATTAACACCTAGATGGACGCATTCCGAGTAAATTATATGTAATGTACTACCCCACCGTGTTGCACTTCTAGCGTAGCGTTCTTATAGAATTTTCTCGTTAATATAATTTCTGAAAATCCCTTAAGAACAGTATTAAAATTCATAGATGAACACTTGTTAAGAAAACGTAAAAAAAAATTGAACGTAGTGGGATTTGAACCCGGACCTCTTGGAAACCGTCCAAGCGCTCTGACTAACTAAGCTATCCTAATTGTGAATATGAGCTATCCTAATTATAAACTAAGCTATCCTAATTGTGATATCTTAGTTTTTTAAAGCGATTCCCTAATTTGCGAAAAATATTGTAATTGTATTTATTATTCATTCGCCGAAGTCGTTTGAAAAAAGAATATATATATATATATATATATATATATATATATATATATATATATATATATATATATATATATATATATATATAGTGTGCTTTTTAGAAAACATATAAAAAAAATTACGCAACTGGATTTGAACCGGCGCCTCTTGGAAACCAAAAGAAGTCCGTTGAAAAGGCACCTGTTCCAATCTCGCTACGTTAAAATTTCTATACGATTCTAAAAAAAACATTCTTCTTTCCTAAATGTGGAATAACATTTTAAAATTGTTAAAAATATATAGCGTCCTTCGACTCTACATTAATTATAAATGCAATTTTAAAAATACACAAAGCAAATTCAGAACTGGAACTTTTTCGCATTATATACGTCATTATGTTTTCAGTCAAGTAATTGGAATCGTAAACGCTCGTCCAAGCAAGTTTTTTTTTGCATCATAAAAATATCGTAAAAGTAAAATAATAATAATAATAATTAATTCGATTTAGTTAAAATGTATGGTAATTAAAAATTCACTGCTACTGACCTTTTGTTGGCGGACCCTCGAACAGAGAAGTTTTATGTTTTTTTTTTCAAATATATATTTAAATTTTATATCTAATATTTTCATTTCTTCGCTCTGTTGTCGAGGCTAAGCGCGGTGTTGAGTTCCGCCACCCAACACGCCTTGCCTCCAAAATTGGATGGAAAATGGAGTGTCTTAAAACTAAGTTCCCTCTTCCTACCCTGCTGTGTGCAGTATATAGCGTGACGCTAACAAAAATCTAGGTTTTTTTCCTAATGTGGACCAAGATACCTACGAATATACCACACAGACTCCATTTTTTATTAGCTATCAAATGATTTCACATTTGCTACGCCGTAACATATATTTATAAAGACATCAATATCTCTTAATGTTCATTATTAAACGTCAATTACTCTGTATCAACTGCATAGAAGCTCCACGAGAAAATGAGAAAAAAAATGGGCGGAAATTCGCGTCGCATAGAGCCTCGTGCGGTCATTAAGTGCTCGTAATAACGACTATTACGGCAAATTGCAATGTTTCCAGAAAAAATCGACTTCAACAGTAGTAAACATAAATATGTTTATATAGGTATGTATATAAAGTATCTTATAAACATACAAATTCATATAAAAATCTGTCATCCGTTGTTTTTAAAAACTCAAACGAATATTCAAGATGTAAATTGCATATGAAATATACATAACGGTATAAAAACAATATAATATGAAATAAACATAAATCCAGCTAAGGCCAGTCGTGGCGCAAGGGCACAAGCGTATGACTGGACACGCGATAAGTTATGGGTTCGATTTCCTTTCGAGGAAATGAAATATTTATTATTTTCATTTTTTCGCTCTGGTGTCGAGTTAAAATGCGCGGAGTTCTGCTATTCAGCACGCAATGCCTCTGATTCAAATGCAGAGTTTAATGGAAAATGGGGAACGGAGTGTCTTAAAACTATAGAAAATACTTCTGCCTATCCTGATGTGTGCTGGATAAACCGTGAAGCTAAAGTATATGTACATATATGTTCCTCAAAACGTTATTTGTTAAGTTTTCAGGAAATTTATTTAGTAAATTTTCATGGGGTGGGCACTGGACTATTCTGGGGTGGGCCCGGCCCAGCCGGATCAGTTCATAAATATAAACAACGCATATTTTATACATATATATAAGTATGCTCACGCGCATTATAATGTATGTTAGATACCTACAGACTGTTTTGGTGAAGTTGTGGAACGCATTTGCATGTGTAAATAAATATTAAAGCCGGCTTCGGTCGCCGCGGTCCGGCGACGTGGTGATTCCAAAGGAACCACAGACGACACCTGCGGGCTGGTGTTGTCCAACGAAATGGGACACAATCGATATCGATGGGAATTTATTTACTTTTTTTTAATATATTGCTTATCAAATTCATATTTTTAATCTATACTTACATATAATAAAATTGTAACTGATCGGCATTTCTACTTGGAAGATATATGAGAAATTCTATTATTGGAGGCATTTATCAACGTAACGGCACCCAATGCAATGATTTTTTGATTTTTTTGTCGGTTTTCCTGTGGATTTGTGCACGTTCCCTTAACATTTAGTATGTGTTTAGATTGTAATTTGTAATTGTTTAAATTGAATTTATTTATAAATATAAAAATCATTTTAAACTATTTTTTTTTTCGACAATATATATTGCCACAAAATATTTCTAATATTGAATTGGTTAAGATTTGAATTTTAATATAGAACCTTCACAATTCTAATGCTATTTTTTAATAGCATTATAATTATGACGGTTCATATTCTCCTGAAAGCAATATAGATTAGTAAAAAATAATGGTAGGGTGCAAGCGAGAGACGCCGCGAGCGGGTCGCTAGTTACAACTAAAATCAGCAAAATCTTGATATAATGATTATTATGATAACTGTAAAAAAATCTAAGACAATTCTTTCGCAAGAACGATACATTTAGTGTTCTCCAATATGCATATTACGTCGCCACTAACGGGTTTATAGCTTTGGAATCAACCGTCTGCATATTGCATGCCAAACGGCGATTCCTGGTGATCGCCCCTTTGAAATATGCGCACGGGCACGCTTACGCGTCTGCATTCAATCGCCTCACGAGATTTATGTATGGAACGCCCGTCCAACACATACAAACAAATGTTTCTTTGAATTTTGTACGTATGCCCAGGTTTCGACGTTTGAATGCTTATTAAAGTTTTGGTTTCTACTTTAAGTTAGTTCCAAAAAGTTATCGCTCCTCCAAAACCAGTCGATATAAAATTAAATTAAATCAGCTTCACGCTGTATCCCGCACACAGCAGGGTAGGCAGAGGGAACCTAGTGTTAGGAGACTCTGTTCCCCACTTTCTGCCGAATTCTGGAGTGTTTGCGTGTTGAGTGGCAGAACTCAACGCCGCGCTTGTGTAAGTGTTGTGTAAAGGATTACACCAGAGAGAAGAAATGGAAATATAAATTCAAGTAATTATTTCATCTCCTCGATTGGGGATCGAACCCACAACCAGTCAGTTTTACAGTCACACTTTGTGCCCCTGCGCCACGACTGGCCTCTCCATATTGATATCTTTACTGCAATAAGCACATCACTAAGTAAAAGTAAGTGACATGTTTCAATAGGGCAAAGTATTGTTTATCAACTATATAATATATGTATATATGTATGTTTATTAATAATATACCAAATATTAATGGAATATTCGTATAGTTTTAGTTTGAAAAATTTAGGTAATAGATTAAGATTAAGAAGTGATGCTATGCTATAGGAAAGCTTATTACCTTCCCTTTTTTCATTAAAAAAATATGTATAGTCCATAGTTTCCGTTAACCTAAATGTTACAATTTACCTACCGCACCCAGCTTTTCCTGCACACTGCAAAGAACATAAAGAATTCTCTCCCATATAGAATTGCTATGTCATAATAGTATCAAATAAGTTGGCACCTATTTGAAAAAGAAAAGCAAAACTATCAACACTGTTTTATATTGATTTATTACATAAACACCATATTACTACCATATTACTAGAGGCCGGTCGTGGCGCAGCGGCACGAGGTGTGACTGCAAAACTGACTGGTTGTGGGTTCGATCACCACTGGAGGAGATGAAGTATTTACTTAAATTTATATTTCCATTTCTTCGCTCTGGTATCGAGGTTAAGCGCGGCGTTGAGTTCTGCCACTCAACACGCAATGCCTCCAGAATTCGGCAGAAAGTGGGGAACGGAGTGTCTTAACACTAGGTTCCCTCTGCCTACCCTGCTGTGTGCGGGATACAGCGTGAAGCTTTATTCACCATATTACTAAAAAAATGAAAGCTCAAATTAAATGATATAATTTACATTGCACTTCATTTTACAAATTTAATTTGTTAACAAATGATCTGTCCAATGTGATTAAAGTCATTTTTTCGCTGCATCTTCTAATTTTCCACGCTTGAGTCGTTTTTGGCAAAATCTCAATAAAAGAACTGACGTAGAAGCACGTCCGTGCGTCCGAATTTCGAAACTTATCAAATAGACACGATATGGACACTGGTATTTGTTTCAGAACAGGTCTTCATTTGTCACTGTAACAGAGAATTCATTTTAAAAAAGTTTTTACATTGAAATGTTATTTTTTTACACGATCAATTATAATGAACTCTTTACTTTTTTTTTATATAAATTATTACAAAAAAACATTTGTCAGAATCCACATTGTTTTAAAGCTTCAAAAAAAACATCTGAGCTATATCATCACAAGAATATAATATTTCCAGAGGACAGTCGTGGCGCAGCGGCACGAAGTGTGACTGTAAAACCGACTGGTTGTGGGTTCGACCCCCACTCGAGGAGATGAAATATTTATATTTCCATTTCTTCGCTCTGGTGTCGAGGCCAAGCGCGGCTTTGAGTTCTGCCACTCAACACGCAATGCCTCCAGAATTCAGCAGAAACTGGAGAACGGAGTGTCTCAACACTAGCTTCCCACTGCCTACCCTGCTGTGTGCGGGATACAGCGTTAAGCTGATTATTATTATTATTATTTAACATAATAATTTAATTGTTTATTCACTAAAACTAGGGACTTCAAACAGATTTATTTCAATAATCAAACGGCTAGACGGCGATTTAGCATATTATGCAAAATATAGTCCAGACACCTGCTTAAATATGTCCTTCAACGTCCCAGAACCGAAAACTAGGTCGCCCGGAGGCTGCCAGACGATCACAATTTTAAATTAGGCCCACAAACTCAAACTTTAGAGACAATTAATGCACTTCGTTACCGCCCGTCCCTTGGTAACAGTTTGCGAACGATTTTATTAGCGGCGCTCGGGATTTATTATATATGCAAAATGTTTTTGAAAAACCGAGAATCTTTTATATAGACTATCCTATCTATTTATATATATATATATATATATATATATATATATATATATATATATATATATATATATAT